>PITA01011573.1:0-66114 GCA_004023965.1 Spilogale gracilis | reverse complement strand
GGGGCGCCTGGGTGGCTCAGTTGGTTAAGCGACTGCCTTCAGCTCAGGTCATGATCCCGGAGACCCGGGATCGAGCCCCACATCGGGCTTCCTGCTCGGCGGGAAGCCTGCGTCTCCCTCTCTCACTCCCCCTGCTTGTGTTCCCTCTGACTGTGTTTCTCTCTGTCAAATAAATAAAGCTTCTCCCTCTCTCACTCCCCCTGCTTGTGTTCCCTCTCTGGCTGTGTTTCTCTCTGTCAAATAAATAAAATCTTTAAAAAAAAAAAAGAAATAGAGTCATGCAATGGGGTTCAGTGAGTTTCCTCTTTTACCTATTTCTGATAAGGTCAAAAGCAAAGTAGGATTTAGAATAAACCTGAGGCTATTTTTTTTTTAAACTTAGAGGCTTTAGATCATAGATTAATTTATTGTAGTAATTGTGAGACATTGGAAACAATGGTACATTCCAAAAAATATTTTTTAATAAAAGTGTTGTTGAATGTAAAAAAGCAACTTGCTTAAATGATGTCTGCAGTCTAACTTTTATGTAAATAAAAATCAAAATAATTCTATACATATTCTCTAGGTATAAATATATATACATATTTATATACAAATATGTAACCGTACATAAAATTAATAGACTCTGGTGTTGGAGAATGGGTCTGGATTAGGCGAGGCTGAATTTTGATCATTTTATTACTATGGTTTGCTTTCATCTTCTTAGGATTCCTCAACAAGGTTTATGAATGAGACAACCAATATGTCTAAATCTAAGTCCCAAGTCTTTCCTGTATTCCCCAAATTAAGTTTTATACTTGGTAAGGACAAGAATGCTTCTGAAACGGGTGATTTGGAAAATTTTTAAGTTTTAAAAATTCTATTTTCCTATTTTTACCTCCATGTACCTTCAAAGATTAGTCTCATTTAATGTTGAGTGCCTCATACTGGAAAGATTTTAGTGTTTTCCCCATTGACATTTCTTTTAGATAGCTTAGTTAACAGGCATAGTAACCCTTCACGGTACAAACGCAACCGCTTTTTCTCAGAACACTCTTAAAGAGAAGACTGTGGCTCAGTCGTTAAGCGTCTGCCTTCAGCTCAGGTCATGATCCTGGAGACCCGGGATTGAGCCCCACATTGGGCTCCCTGCTCTGCAGAAAGCCTGCTTCTTCCTCTCTCACTCCCCGTGCTTGTGTTCCCTCTCTAGCTGTGTTTCTCTGAGTTAAATAAATAAATAAAATCTTAAAAGAGAGAGAGAGAGAGAGACTGTCTCTTTTTAGAGTATCTCTCTGTTTCAATGCTGTTTTAATGGACCAATAATACAAATGAAATATGCAGTGGGGCATTGCAGAGCAAGGCAGCTGCAATTAAAAGAAAGTGCTGAAGAATATAAGTCAGAGTAAGGTTACATGTAACCAACCCAGTTATATTTTTCAAGGCGTGAACCACACTATTTACAGACTGTGGAAAGTTTTAAACTCTTTGACAGGAGATTTTCTGTGGCCCTCCCCAAAATAGAAAAAGGCAGCTGGGTGCCCAGCGTGGAAAAAGACCCACAGGTTTTAATGGGGCTTATCAGACAGTCAAAATCCCTCCTGGAATCCCAGGATTGGGTCCTCCCCACCTGTTGAAACAAGAAATAAGAACAAGTGAGCATTTGGTTACAAATCCTACTGCCTGAACAAAGTGTTCTAAGGGGACAAAAGCAGCTGGAGCTGCCAGACAGAAAAACTGACAGGCAGGAATAAGAGCAAGGGTGAAGAAAGAGCTGGTTTTGGAAATATAAGTGATTGCATAGATTAAGCATGAATGAAAAAATTTGTGCAAACATATATACAGTTCTCACAGATGCTGATAATTATTTTATATATATAAGTGGTTATAACTAATACATACACATTTTATATAACTCATTTTATAGAGCATATTTGTATATATGTACAACATTTAGTGACCTCAATTATTCACACACATTGTCTTGCTTAATTCTCACCAAAACCTGTGGAGTATCGCCACAATCCCTCTTTCAGAAATGAGGAAGCTGAAGCCAGGAGCCATGATACGGCTTACTTTTGGTCACAGGTTGAAGAATGATGGAACTATATGTGAAACCTCCATCTTCTGAGTCAAGAAGATGTCCTTGTTCCACTCCACAGTGTGGCTGCTCTAAGAAGTTGGAGTCTCTTTAGAAAGAACACTGGAAGTGACGCCTGGGTGGCTCAGTCGGTTGAGCACCTGCCTTTGGCTCAGGTCATGATGTCGGGGTCCTGGGACTGAGTCCCACATCAGGCTCTTGCTCAGGGGGGAGCCTGCTCCCTCTTCTGCCTGATGCATCCCCGCTTGTGTTCTCACACTCTCTCTCTCTGACAAAAAACAAACAAACAAACAAACAAACAAACAAAAAACACTGGGCTGTGGATTTCTGTGTGTTGGCTGAACCAAGAAGGTAAGAGTGATTAAGGGAGAAATAGTTCTGTTTGCTGGGTTCATGATTCCTCTCTTTGCCTAACTCTATGGTAACCTTTTAACTATACCACACAGGTGATAAAAGAAAGGATATGTATATCTGTGGATGTTTATATGTAGTTCTCTGCCCTAAATTAGCTTGATTTCCCATCAGTAACCTTCATCCTGAGCTCAGGCCAAAATGAAGGAGAAATTTATGAATTCTCCATTTTGAAATGTAATTAGATTTCACATGCAGTTAATATTACCAACCTTATTTTAGTCCTGTGATTAGTTTACTTCTAGCACAAGCATTTGATGTTAGTATATAGAAATATAATGATTTGTATTTGTGATTTTTAAAAAAGATTTATTTATTTATTCTGGAGAGAGAGAGAGAGCACAAGTGGGAGGGGCAGAGGGAGAGGAAGACTCCATGTTCAGCATGGAGCCTGACAGGGGCCTTGATCTTACAACCCTGAGCTCATGACTTGCGCCAAAATCCAGAGTCAGTTGCTTAACCAACTGAACCAGCCAGCACCCCTATTTTTTGTGATTTCTGTCAGAGGTAGTAATACCAACTCTGCACTGAAAAGTTTGTGTTCATGAAGCAGACTATACAAAATTTAAAAGAGCGAAGAGATTAGGACTAAAGTCAAAATAACATTCTTGAAAGGACAAAAAACAAGAACTATCCTCTCCCCTCATAATTTATTACCATAGAAATCATGGGATTTTCAGGGACAGTTCTGACTTGAGTGGGATTAGAAAGTATAGAATAATCCCTAAACCTTTCCTCTTCATGCCCACCTTGCCAAAAATAATGTAGGATGCACACACACACAGAATAACCATCAGAACACTGGATACCAATGGACATAATTTTGTATGGTTCTATATTAGATACCTAACATAGGTTCTACTAAATAACCTAAACCTAATGTAGATAAGTTTTTGAATCTGGAATAATTTGTTTTTGAATCACCTCTTAAATTTCTCCTATGAAAAGCAACCATGACTTCCAACAAAAGCATTTTCATTTAATTGTTTACAGAAGACAACATTGGTTTTAAAAGTACATTTAATACAAATTTACACCAATAAATGTCTTTCAGACCTGGAAAGCTGACCTAGTGATATGAACAGAAAAGTAGATTAGAGTACTGAAATAAATTTCTGATTGCATCACTGACTCATTGTACATGCTTAAGTAAGTTATTTTATCTCTTAGTATCTTTAGTTTCTCCACCTATAAAATGGGGGTAATAATATTTGCTATTAGATAATGTCAGCAAAGCAGTTGGAGAACCTCAGATGAAAGGCGCCATTTTGCTATCTTAAGCATGACCTCATACTGTCTGAAAAATGGACTTTACCAGGCTGGCTGATTATCCCAGCACCTTGATTCCAAACTTTTCCTGTTCAGCTGCTTTCTGGCTTTACACGTTTCTGTTTATACTCTTTATGTATTTTGACTTCATTGTGCTGTCTGTAATGTTTTGAGGAGAGTTGATGCTTTGAAGAAACCATGAGACCAAGCTTTAATTTGTTTGGTTTGGGGTTTTTTGTTTGTTTGTTTGTTCAAACTCATATGATTATGTTTAAGATTTGAAACAAAGATAGAACACTTGAACAACTTTCTAATTATGGGAGACAGCTATAGGTATGTGAATTATATTGACCTTATCCAACCATCCCACTTGTTTGTGTTATTTATATTTCGTTTCACATTAAAAGGTAATTTTTAGGATGCACATATATATTTATATATTCCTTTCTGAACACTTCATGAAAGATTTAAGGCAGATGTTGAGACTGTTGTAAATTTTGATGTTTGTGCCACTTCTTAATGACATAAACATGATATTTAGTTGCTTAGAACTGAATCTGAGTTTAACCTATAGTCCAATCACCTAATGTACATTGATCTCGGGGAAAGATGGCAAAGGTCAAATAGTTACTTCAAGAATAACCACATGACTCAAAAGTAGAGCTGCTGACTCAGTAACAATTAGTACTTAGAGGTGAAGTCAGAGATAGAAAGTTGGCTGCATTTTCTGAACAGAAAAACACTTTATTTCCACTGTGTCTGTCATCTTGAGTATCCAAGGCTAATACAAATATTTCAGAGGAGCAAACCTTTGGTCTTTGGAGCCTACTAGCTAATGACAGAAGATCTAATTCTTTGGGATTATTTCCAAAGAGAAAGATTTCATTGGAAACGCCCCTGAAGATTTCTATTTCAAACAGTGAGTATTACACCATATAACCACACTTGGAATCATCTGTTGAACAATGGATGGATAATGAACCGCCCGAGATAAGACTCTTTCAGAGGAGCCATCAAGCAAAATACTTTGGGCTTTACAGTATTTTCAGGTATTAGAATCTTTGCCAATTTTGTAGCATTGGCATTGGAAGAGATTTTAAATATCTAGTTCATTAGAAAATCAGAACTGCAGCCTGCTTTTGTTATTAGAAAGGTATTCTTTCCAACAGAGCTTCAAATCTTTTTGCCAGTTTTTATCTCTATAGAGAGGTGTACATTTCACTAGATAAGAAAGTGATTCTTGGGTGCCTGGGTGGCTCAGTGGGTTAAAGCCTCTGCCTTAGGCTCAGGTTATGATCTCGGGGTCCTGGGATCGAGGCCCACGTCAGGCTCCCTGCTCAGCAGGGAGCCTGCTTCCGCCTCTCTCTCTGCCTGCCTCTCTACCTACTTGTGATCTTTGTCAAATAAATAAATAAAATCTTTAAAAGAAAAAAAAAGTTATTCTTTAAGCCAGGCACTATGTTCCCCTAACTTATATCATTATATGTTTATGGTTTCTAAGATATGGTTTAACGTTTCACTTAAAAAGTAGATATTATGGGGGCACCTGGCTGGCTCAGTCAGTTAGAGCATGTGACTGAGTCTTGATCTCAGGGTTGCAAGTTTGAGCCCTACATTGGGTGTAGAGATTACTTAAAAATACATTTTTTAAAAGTAGATATTAAGATGGGATAGAATGTAGTATGATGGTTAAGAATGTAGGTTCTGGAGTCAGATGCTGAGTTCAAATTCTATCTCCAAAGTATAACTTTGTGTCTTTGTTGCCTCATCTGTAACATAATAGTATGTACTTCAAAAGACTATGTGTGGCACTATCATGGTTCTTGGCACAGGTACTCAAAAAACAATGGCTACCATTCACTCCATTTATACGCTAAGTTTAGAGTGTGGTGCAGGTTCCCGTCTCTGAAAAGCAGACTTAGACAGAATTTACTGTGTTGTGTGTTTACTAGGGAACGTCCTTGGTATGAACATCTATGGAGAGGAGGTGAAGGAAGCAGGATGGGGTGGAGGGAAGGGTCACACTATAATACAGGTCCCATAGCCACAGCTAAGTCCATGGGAAAACTCTGGAGTGAAAATGGCCCACCCAAATTCCACTCTGTTGGGCTGAGAAGACTGAGCCTTGATATTCCCTTTATCAGTCACGGGATGCCTACCACTCCCCCCCTAACCTGGCATGGCCTTGGGTGAGATGACTCTCTGCAGCTGATGTAATCCATGAAGTGGCTGCTAGTGAAGGCTGTGCCCAGCACTGGGGGCAGCACAGTCTTCCTTTAAGGGGATCTAGGTGGTACATCTTTACAACACAGGAAACTTTGTGCTGCACTCAGAAAAGAATCTCAACCAATAACCATCACTTGAATAAAAGTGAGGTCCTTAAGGATAAAAGTGGGATGCTGAAGCTGAATAAGCCATGGGAAGATGGGAGAAAGAGGTCTCTATGTGTGACAGAAATCTCTCTCACTCTTTATAATTCCCTAGTTTTTTTCTTTTTAAGATTTTATTTATTTAATAGAGAGAAACACAGCTAGAGAGCGAACACATGCAGGGGGAGTGAGAGGGGGAGAAGCAAGCCTACAGTTGAGCAGGGAGCCTGATGTGGGGCTTAATCCTGGGACTCTGGGATCATGACCTGAGCCAAAGGCAGACACCCAATGACTGAGCCTCCCAGGTGACCCAATTCCCCAGATTTTTAGAGAGGGTGGATTCTGGTTATCTAGGAGACCTTTAATGAACTGTGATAGGTTGGGGTTTGTAATGGAGGTGTAAGCTAGGAAAAAGCCCAAGTACTCTGCATAGTAAGTGTCGCTAAGGAGGGTGGAAATAGAAGCCACCCAGTTGATGTCACAGAGAAAAGAGGAGAATTAATAGTAAAAACTTAAGTGAACAAAAATGGTTAACGTGGTACACTTTGGTGTTCTCAGCACTTTCTAAGTGCTTTGCAAAGATCAACTGACTTAATCCTCACAACAATGCTATACGATAGTATTTACATTATTTCCCCCATTTTAGGGATGAGAAAACTGAGTCAGAGAGAAGTTAAGTAATTTGCCAATGCTGTTGAGTGAGGAAGGTGTAGAGTTGGGATTTGGACTCAGGCCCTCAGACTCCAGACTCCAGACTTCAGGGAGATGCACTCTTATTCAAATTTCCCCCTCTGTTTCTGTGCAATTACCAATGTTTCTGATGCAGACTCTATCCCAGCAATTCAGAGAGGTGCCATTTTGCGTCAAGACTGTGAGGACAAACACAGAAGCTGTGTGGTATGTAGGGACAGCTAACACCTAGGTTACATATAGGTATTTCAAATAGGATCAACTGTGAGTCCACACTACAGGTCATTAGTTCCAGAAGCAGGGTGCTGGCATAAGCAAGTATGAGTCAACAAGGTAGGACTGCTGATGACTGTCTCACCTTACTTCTAGTGGGGACAATATTAGATTCCACAAACCTGGGCTAGGAGGAAAGAAAGATGGGAATTTAAAGGAGAGCCACAAATAAAAATCTTCAAAATGGAAAAATACTCCAACCCATATAAAGCCTGAATAGACTGGGGGGAAATACCATATCTGGGGGTTCTAGAGATTACATACATAGAGGTTGACAATAGATATTTTAAAGCCAGATTGCCTTAATTTGAGATTGTCTAAATTCAAATTTCTGCTTCATCACTTTTTTCTTGTGTATTCTTGAGTGTCACTTGACCTTTCTGTGCTTCAGTTTCCTATTAAATGGGGGTAACAGTACTGCCTCATTGAGCTGTCATGAGACTTGCACCCCTTAATACACGTGAGGTGCTTGAAACAGTGTTTGGAGCTTTAATAAACACTTAGTAAGGAGCTGACAAAAAAATAGGAAAGGGTGACAGACAACTTAATACATATTCAAATATGAAGACCTTTAATATATGGTAGATGAAATGAGAAGAAGTCCACTTAAACTATGAGAAATTGAGAGATTTTTAAAAAAATTGTCCATCGAGAATAACTACTGAGCAAATGTTCTCTGTAAAAGGCTGCATAGCATGGAGAAGATTCTCAAGTTTAGCCTAAGAATGGTACTCTCTAAAATTGGGATAGGGGGAAGACACTTAAAAAATCAAATTTGAATCAGGTACATGGTCTTCTACACTGCACTTGCCCAAGACACAGTCTGCAAACTGAAGAAAGTTCAGTGTTCTTTTGAGGGACTTATAAATAACTAATTAATAATAGCCATTATATATTAAGATAGTACCTGATGTTTTGATAACTGTTTTGGTTTTTTTTTTTCAGCATAAAAAACGCAGAAGGAATGGGAAGAAATCAGAACACATTTCTGGCAGAGCTGCATAAATGACTTGCTTAGGTCAAATTTATCTAGACAGAGCCGTGATCAAGACCCAGATTTAAAATTTTTAATAGTGTTTCCATCATTGTTTATTTCATTTTTTAAAGTGAAAATGAAATGAAATAACCAGCATCATGTCATGGTCTTTATAGATTTGAAGATGTTTTTAGTGGTCCCTTAACCCTATCTGCCCACTTGTTGGCCTGACTTCAGGAGAATGCCATTCCCCATTCCCACCTCATGGTCCCTGTTACAGGGGTGACCTAGGAAGCTATGTTTCATTATATATTCTTTTCAGGGATCATCCATACACTGGATTGAGCCAATCAAGTTCACCCTCTTGGTGTAGTTAAGTCACGAAGGCAAGGTTACTAAGGTGAAGCAAGCGAGAAGTAGAGAGGCTGAGGGAATGGCAGCTGAGCTGTCCATCAAAAGTCCTGTTGGTCCCAGTCTCTGGTCTTGGAGGCTGGAATGCATTCTTACAACACCCACCCCACCCCTCCTCTTCTCTTCTGGTTAGACAGGGTATTTTACAGTCAAACAATTCCTGACTAATTACGTGTCTATCTCTACTTCAAACTGCTAAAAGTCAACAAAGACATGCAGTTAAGTTTATCACTGTGAACTCAGCATTTGGGGGGAGAGAAGGTATAGGCGCTAAATTGAATGAAGAGGTATTTTTAGTAATACAGCACTTTGAAAAGTCCTCTATGAGGTATTTCTTCTTTCTCTTCTTCTTTTTTTTTTAAATATCTTATTTTTTTGACAGAGAGAAACACAGCCAGAGAGGGGATACAAGCAGGAGGAGTGAGAGAGGGAGAAGCTAGCTAGCTGAAGTAGTTATTTCGCTTTAGCTTTTTAAAAAAGATTTTATTTGACAGAGAGACAGAGAGAGAGAGAGAGAGAGAGAGAGAGAGAGAGAGAGAGAGAGGCAGAGAGCAAGCACAAGCAGGGGGAGCAGCAGCAAGCACGGGAGAAGCAAGCTCCACGCTGAGTAGGAAGCCCGATGCCAGGCTCTATCCCAAGATCCTGGGATGATGATCTGAGCTGAAGACACTTAACCCACTGAGCCACCCAGATGCCCCGTGAAGCAGTTCCTTCCTCTAAACAAGCTTTAGAAAAATGCTCAGGAATAACAGAAAAAAGCAAGTAAAGTACTAAGATGCAACTTATCTATTTCAGGTAACTAGGTAGGGTGTGCTTTTTTTTTTTTAAGATTTTATTTTTATTTATTTGACAGAGAGAAACACTGCTAAAGCAGAAACACAAGCAGGAGGAGTGAGAGAGACAGAAGCAGGCTTCCCACCAAGCAGGGAGCCCTACACAGGGCTGGACCCCGGGACTCAGGGATGATGACCCACTGAAGTAGATGCTCAATGACTGAGCCACCCAGGTGCCCCTGGGGTGTGCAATTTTTATTCAACAAATGTCTGAGCAGTCTGTGGTTAGCACTGTGCATGTATTGATGACACTCTCTTGCTCTCAAGAGGCATACAGTAGTGTGCTAACTGCGGTGTCGGGCAATATACGGTGAATGCAAGCATAAAAGAGAGGCACCTAAATCAGCGCTGGGGGAAGGAAACTAGTGAAGGTCAGTGAAGTTCTGTCTAAAAAACTGAGCCCTGAAGGACAAACAAGAATTAACAAAGCATAAAGTTGGGGAAAGGGAGAGGGCAAGAGAGGAGGAAATATTCCAGATGTGTCTAACAACGGGCAAAAGACAAGGGCACAACATGTAAATGGTGAAGGGTTTCTGCCTATTTATGATCAGGTGACAGGATATTTTCCCTATAATCCCCAAGAGCCTGCAACCACACAAGCACTTCTGTGGATCCAGGCCAAAGAAAGATATTCAAGGCAAGAGTTTCTTTTTAGTAGATGGCAACCTTCTCCACTTGTTTTCTAACTCGGGACTCATATCTTCTTCCCAGGAGGCTAATGCCAATAGAATCCTCATACTTACTATATGACCTTGATAGAGACAATGTAGCAGAACAGTCCATTATCCATTCACTAGAAATGCTTCCTTACATTGCTAACATAAAGGCCACCTTCCAAAGATGTAAGATCAAAGGGAAACTGGATGTTTTTGTCTTTAGGCATTAATAGTATGAACTAGGCAAACAAGTTACAATTCTCTTCATAGAATAGAAATCAAGTTTACTTCCTTTGAGAATTGGAGGTCTAGAAAACTTCCCTAAAGATAATATAAGAAAGTCATTAAAGAAAGGGAAGCAAATTGAGTTTCTAGAAATCTATAAGACCAGTTCTGTGTTGTGGTTTTCCCTGGGCCAGTGTTGCCAGCCAGTCACAATGTGCCTAATTTCTAGAAACCCTAACTCCTATTTTCAAGCTGATGAACTTATTAAACTTTCCCTTCCAAAAGGGTAATAACATAAACAGAAAATAGAATGTCTTAGACAGCATCGAAAATAGATGTTCTCACGGTGTCTTTGTGGCTCAGTCATTAAGCATCCCACTCTTGATCTCAGCTCAGGTCTTGATCTTAGGGTTGTGAGTTCGAGCCTGACACTGGGCTCCATGCTGGGTGTGGAGTCTACTTAATGAATAGATACATATATACACACATAAATTAAATACAGATGTTCTTGAGACTGCATTCTCAGTGGGGACAAATATTGGTTCTTGGAGGGCAAAAAATCTTATTCTTCTTATGTATAGAGGACAAAAATATATATAGTCCATGACAGATAAATAGTATATGTGTGGCATTAGAATTTCAAGGGGGTAGACAATTAGAAAAAACAGTACCTAAAAAGACTCTTTAGTGAGGTGAGAAGGAAAAATTTGAGAAACACTGCTGTAGATACTTTGCTAAGTCAGGAAAACCTAATTAATTCCAACATAGCGATAATTCAAATACCTGCAAGAAACGGAAAAAAAATAATGATTTTATTTTTAACTAATATACTTGTGAATAGCTCCAGTTCTTTGGCCTTTGTTTCTGTTAGCAGAAGTTACCAAAATTGTTGAAGTATAAAGAAAACTCAAGGATTAACTGACAAAAACCCAAAAGATTTACGAATCATTAAGTTTACAACACACAGATTACAAACCAAGAAAGTACATTTATTTAAATTACTAAAATAGCTTCTAAAGTCATTTACAGATCAGCTGCTACAATTATTTTTCCTGAAAGATATAAGTAACATTAATTTCTTTAAAATTCTTTTGGTCAGCGAAACATTTAATAAAAACATTTGTTTCTCCATATAATATGTGTATAAAATAAGCCATTTCAAAAACTCTTGTTCTAGAATCCTCTATAAATCAGATAATCTCACTTCTAACAGTCAGGAGCAAATTTCAATAAAGGGTATAAATCTGTGAATATGGTTGTCCTAGCTGGAAGAAACCAGACCACACTCCACTACCAGGCATGGGATCCTCAAAAGTAAATGATAAAGTCAATGACTGTGTCTAATATTCTAAAAACAGTATTTTCATTTAAAGGTTTGTAGACAATAAAAAACAAAACAAAACCATGGTAATCCGGAATCTTCAGATTTTAAGAAAAACAAAGCAGTTAACATGTTAAGAAAGCTCAGTTACAAAAGCAAAGTGACACCTGAAATGCAACAGTAGTACAGGAATGCACAATAGTACATTTCAACATTCTTCACATAGAGTCAAGTTCACTTTCTTTTTGGTTTGTGGCACTCTTAATAAAACTAATCACATGCATAGTAAATCTTAACATTTGCCATAAGAGTGTCATTAGAGGATTTAGGACTGCACGCAGAAAATCAAATCCTTCTTCGACAGTCCACAAAGGCTGGCTGACCAATGGTTTACCAATTCCTGCAACTATATTTCTGAATTCAAAACAAAGGCTTCAGGATATGTCCAAAATAAACTGCTCTGAACTGACCACACCCTTCAGAGTCAAAGGAACAAATACGCTACACCTTATAATATACATGCTTCAAAATCCTTGGGAGGGCCCAAAATTTCTTAAAGGAATAAAAGGACATGTGAAAAATAAACCCCAACAGAATTCACCGAGAATGGAGTTCATATGGCTATGTCTGAGTGACCTAAGTCTCAGTGGCTTATTTTACATTTCATCTTGAAGACTTTCCCCGACTTTCCTTCCTCATTCCACAATTTCTCTTTTCCCCTGCCTCCTTCTCCTGCCCTCCAAAAACAAAGAAAAAAAAAATCCAAACACACACTCAGGTGACTTTTCATACCTATAAGGGGAAGCTGACTAAGGAACTCGCACCTAATGATGTAAAAGAGAACAAAATGGGAAAACCCACAGTTGGATTTAGAGAGCTGCCTTCTAATAGCAAACTATGAAAAATCTAACTTAAAAAAATTGACAGGATTCATAGGAAGGAGCCCAATCCCCCCCAACCTGGTCTGGTCATACCATAACAATAATGTTTCAACCCCAAACCTAAACAGATCCTCCATGGGACCGCATATAATTTATAGTCCTCAGAGACCATCAACACAGATTTCAATAGAAACAGAGAAATGATGCTCTCAAGTCACAGATAATTAGGTTGAGTAAATGATTTAGATGTTCCATGTTTACATAAGAACTTAATTTCCTTTAAAAAGAAACCAGTTCTTTCCAAAAAGAGCTCTGAATCCCATCTCTGGCTAGAAAGTCTGAAAAATTCTCAGAACTTGAGATGTGGTTTTTTATCTTCTGTCGCACTTTATAAGCAGATGCCACTTTTTACAGCATTTTCAGGTTGGACAGGCAGGACCAAGTGAGAAATACGGCTCCAGAGCCCGCTCAATTTGTCTGGGTCCATATGCTTGTAGGAGCTGGGGGCCTCAGAGTTGGTGAACTTGACTTTGAGGAAATCTCTCACTTTTTCTTCAATTTCCTTTAGGCCTAGACTGGTTCCCAGTGTCTCTTCCTCTAACAAGACAGTTAGGACTAAGGCTACGTCTTTGAAGGCTGCATTTTCATGGTCACAATATTTATAGAAGATCAAAGTAGAGCCTGCAGGCAGTGACTCAAAGCGGTGTACTACGGCAGCATTCTGACCATTCTGGAATCCATTGCTCAGTTCCCAATCTACCTCTTCTTTGACAATATCACTGTCCTGAGTAGCTTTGCCTGCCCCATCAATCCGGATGGCACGGACGCTCCGGAAAGAAGAGTAGGCATCGGCAATTTGTTCACTCAGACACCTGAGTGCTTCCTCAGCATCCCGAGCAGCGGTGAGCAGCAAGATAGCGGGCTGAGGCCGGGGTTGGGAGCTGTTAAGATGTTTCTCCAGGAATGTAAGGCTCCTTTTCCACAGCTTCTCATCTTGACCTTGATACTTATTCATAAGTTGTTTCATCTGGTTCTGGAACTCTTGAACAGCAGTGATTTCCACCTCAGGACGAGTGGACAAAAAACTCACAATAGCAAAAGAAACTATCAGAACAGGCAGCCACCACCACATCTTGATAAAAGGTGAATTTTTGGGTTGTTCAGTCACTTCTGCTCAGGACAAAAAAAAAAAAAAAAAAGAAAGAAAGAAAGAAAGAAATGACAGATTCAAATACCATTTTCTTAGATTCAAGGACAAGTGACTTTTAAAATCAGTATTGGCTAAGTTGGTTAAGCAATTGCCTTCGGCTCAGGTCATGATCCCGGAGACCCGGGATCGAGCCCCACATCGGGCTCTCTGCCCGGTGGGAAGCCTGCTTCTCCCTCTCTCACTTCCCCTGCTTGTGTTCCCTCTCTCGCTGTGTTTCTCTCTGTCAAATAAATAAATAAAATCTTAAAAAAATAAAATAAAATAAAATCAGTATTAATTTCCACAACATTAGATAAAAGAGGAATTTAAAGAATGGAGCTATAGTAATTTACTTTCTTAAAGAAATGTTCATCATATATATTTAAGAAAATGTCACACCCATAGCTTTTAGGTGTATAAGACACATATGTGTCTCTGAGTCTCTTTCAATGTCAAAATGATAAAAAGCCTTAAGAGGAAAAAGTAGAATTCAAAGATATGAAATGTCATAAACAAGTCAGAAATAATACAATTTTTAAAGCAAAACTATTATTACTAGTGCTAATATTTGGGAGGCAAATAATAATCAAAGTCACTTGATAACACAGTTTTAAATTTAGACACTCAAAATTCTTATAGCTTGTTATCCAAAAACATGGAATATTTCTGAAGTATATCCAGGGATTAAAAAAGGATGCACTGTAAGTCAACATCTTGCATAGTTTATAATACCTACCTGTCCCTTTAATTGCACTGATGCCCCTCTTTTGGGGAATGCAAGTTAATGCCAGTAAAATGGAGTATGTAATTCATTCCTAATTATTATTGGCAATAATAATATAAATTTACATTTATCCAGTGCTTTTCAGTTTATAAGCACTTTCTCATATACTTCATTTAAATAGGATGGCAACAATATTTTTACACCTATTTCATTTATACTATGAATCTTTTAGAGCAATAGTTTTCAAAGTGTGATTGCTGGGTACCTCCAGATCGGGTCTGTGAGGTTAAAGTTACTCTCGTAACACTAAGATGTTATCTGACTTTTCCCACCATGTTGACATTTGCATTGATGGTGCAAAGCCATGGTGGAAAAAACAAATGATACCTTAGCATAGATCACAGGGCAGTGCTAATGTAGTCTTTGTATTCACAGGCATGCATTTAAGGCTATCAGTGAAACTGCTTCATAAAGCAGTTAAAATTATTTTTCATATTAAAATTCAACCCGAGCACAAATCTCAATAAAGTATATGAAGAACTGTACTGCTCTAGGTATCACTTCTGATACCCATCGCAGTACAGCAGTTTTCTCAGGAAAAGAATTTTGTGCAACTGAGTTGAGCTGAACTACTAATTTTAAGAACAAGTGACAAAGCTGTAGTTAGTCAGACTTGAGTATTTGGCAGCCATTTTCTTGAAAATGAACAAAGTGAGTCTGTTATTTCTAGGAAAACAACTGACAATATTTGTTGCCAATTATAAAATTCATGGTTTAAAGTGAAAATCAGGATTGTGGGGTGCCTGGGTGGCTCAGTGGGTTAAGAGCCTCTGCTTTCAGCTCAGGTCATGGTCTCGGTCCTGGGATCAAGGCTCGCATCAGGCTCAGGTCCTGGGATCAAGGCCCGCATCAGGCTCTCAGTAGGGAGCCTGCCTCCTCCTCTCTCTGCCTGCCTTGTGATCTCTCTCTCTGTCAAATAAATAAATAATAATTTTAAAAAAATCTTAAAAAAAAAGAAAAGAAAAGAAAATCAGGATTGTGGAAATACTGCATCTGCCACTATAAACTTGACAGCTCCTGAATCCTTAAAGACTTTCTCTCTTGAGGTTGGTGGTGATATTAACAAATGTGATCTTTTTATATTGCATTAGAAACGTGTCAACATTCGGAAGATCTACCTATCTTAGTGAACCAGTATTTTTCAAATGATCAGTGCATGATATTCCATTCAAAGTACAAGAAAGACCAATTTTAAGGTAACAGAACACAAAAAGTTCACTAATTTGGTTTTAGGTCTCACATGTTAAGTAACTTTCTGAATTTTCAACAGTATCAAAAGAGAAAATCCAAAATTATCCTTAGACTATTAAAAAATCTACATTATCTGTATAAAGCTGGATTTTTCTATATACTGTAATCAAAACAATATACTGTAACAGACTGAATACAGAAACAGATATGAGAATCCAGCTCTATTTTATTAAGCCAGACATTAAAGAGTTTAGAAATACAAGCAATTTGTCACTATTCTTACTAAATTATTTAGAAATAAATAGGTATTTTAAAAAGTTTTCAATTTTAATTTCTAGGTAAATATGGATAGGTATAGCCCATATTACAAAAAAAAAAAAAGTCCTTTAAGGCACTAATTTTGCTAGTGGAAAGTGGTACTGAGACCAAAGTGACAGTCACTGTGAAATTATTTTCTTAGTATTCTTCGGGATAATAAATAGGCTTAGAGAATTTAAAGAAACTTGCTGCAAGGCTGTAAGAGAAGGTGAAGTGGCCCAAACTAATCCAATACAGGTCTGTGGGCTCTAAAACCCACGGCAATCCTATTACATCATGCTATGTGCCATCTTTCGACACAGCAAGGTTCACCTCGTTACCGGTTTTAGTAGTTCTGCTTTTCCTTTTGGTCTTATGGCTAATTAAGTGAAGGGGAAAACCAGATGTTGTTTCATATAGTTTGTCCTTAAAGAATTTCACTGCTAATAAAATACATACTTTTTTCTCGTAAGTGCTTAAAATACAGTTCTTCAAACAGCATTGTTGTTTTGCTGTCAAAACAATTTTAAAACAATCATGAATGAACAATTTTAGAAACTCAATAAAAACTGAAGACAAACTTACGTTGGCTGGAGGTTGATGGAAACCGGTTTCCAAGCTCTGGTTTCTGAATGCTGTCATCTAATGGACAGGAATAATAAAGACTATCAATTTATGGTTCATAATTTAAGTATTTCCAACAGAGAAAGAAAATATAAATTCCACCAAGAGAATATAAGGCAGACATGAGCCAGAAATAGACAAAAAAGTGGAAGATCTAAGTGCCCATTAGACCGACAGCTTCTTGAGACTCAAGAGTTATTTCTTTCATAATTACTCACAGCATGCTATGGGGTCTAGTATAAAGCATAAAATATATTTGTTTTGTGAGAAAGCTTTAAAGTATTTGACCCAAATTATTTAATGGAAGTAGGGAAACTTATGGCACAAAGTTGAGAACAAAGAAAATAAGCACAACTAAAAGAAAACATGTTATACCATCTGAAAAACTGCCATACAATGAGCTCTTGCCTGGTGATGATGCTGTAAGAGGGAAAAAAGGACAAAATATGGATTATGGATGACTGAGCTACCTGGATAAGGGGTTTTAAGGTAAAATGTGATGTTAATCCAAGTATTTGTAAAAAACAAATATTTACTCTGGTGCCTCTGATCATTTCAAATATGAGTAATATATTTTTTAACTATATTAAAAACTCTTCACCATTTCTATTAATAGATAATCCAGTTTTATTTAGGTTTATGGTTAAACCACAGAGTTTAGAAATAATTTTATCATGACTCCATCAAATCTATTTCTATCATTATTTTAGCAAACAAAAACTATCCTCTTTACTTCTCCCCTCCATCCTTCTTGGCATGACCACAGATTTTAATGAAAAAGAAAGAAAAAAATGGAAGAACAGGGTTCAGAAAGTGGAAAGGCTGAGTTATTCACTTGTATGACCTACATTTACCAATACTGCCATCTATCATTTGTCTCAAGTTTTATAACTTATGTATCCATAAATGACCTTCCGGGTGTTTGGCAAGAGCCTTCATTTGAGAAACAATGGACTAAACCAGAGGTATAAAATCAGCACTGCTAAGATATAGAAATAGTCTTATTTTGGTCATATGACAAAAAAACCTCAAACGAAACAAAATGACATTAACCTTCATTCTAAAGGCTTATTGTTTTACTATTACTGTTTTAACCTAGGAAATTACATTATTTAGAAAATTCTAAGTTAGGTCACCAAAGTTAACAACTGTATTACTAAAACAAATTCCATCAAGTGATGTTTCTCTTGAATACCTTACTCTATGATTGCAAAGATCAAATGAAATAATATATATTATAATAAAACATTATAATAAAAGTATAATACTATAATATACATTTTTATATAAAAAGGTCAAATAAGGTAATTTTTATATAACTCCTACCATATAATATATAACCATAATACTATACTTATCATGTAACGTTAGTTATACAGTTATTATATAGTGAATGTAATAGTTACATATCTCAGAATATTTTTAATTTTAAAATTAAAAATATTAAGAAAATAATCCCATTTCAAAAAGAATACAATACTTGGGAATAAACTTAACCAAGGAAGTGAAAGACTTGTACACTGAAAACTATAAAGTATTCAAAAAATTAAAGCAGATGGGGCACCTGGGTGGCTCAGTTGTTTAAGCAATCGCCTTTAGGTCAGGTCATGATCCCAGAGTCCCAGGATCGAGTTCCACATCTAGTTCCCAGCTCAGATGGGAGTCTGCTTCTCCCTTTGACCCTCTCCCCTCTCATGCTCTCTCTCTCTCTCGCAAATAAATAAATCTTAAAGAAAAAAATTAAGGCAAACACAACTAAATGGAAAGATACCCATGTTTGTGGATTGGAGAATTAATATTCTTATAATGTCTATACTACCCAAAGCAATCTATAGATTCAGGACAATCGTGATCAAAATTCCAAGACATTTTTTACAGAAATAGAAAACAATCCTAAAGTTTGTATGGAAACACAAAAGATTCCAAATAGTTTAAAGAAATTTTGAGTAAGAACAACAAGCTGGGGCATCATACTTCCTGACTTCAAAATACATTATAAAGCTAGAGTAATCAAAACAGCATGGTACTGGCATAAAAACAGAGAAATCAAAAGAAGAGAACAGAGTTCAGAAATAAATCCATGCAGACATGATCAACTGATCTTTAACAAGTGTACCAAAAATAAATGATGGGAAAAGGACAATCTCCTGGAAAAAATGGTGCTGGGAAAACTGGATATCCACAAGCAACAGAATGAAATTGGACTCATAACAGACACAAAAAATCAAAATGGATTCAAGACTTTAACATAAGAATCAAAACTACAGGGGGCACCTTGATGGCTCAGTTGAGGAGCCTGTGACAATTGAGACAATGGGGTTGTGAGTCTGAGACCCATGTTAGGTATGGAGAGTGCTTAAATAAATAAAACTTAGGGGGGAGAGGCACCTGGGTGGCTCAGTTGGTTAAGCGACTGCCTTTGGCTCAGGTCATGATCCTGGAGACCTGGGATCGAGCCCCACATCGGGCTGCCCACTTGGCGGGAAGCCTGCTTCTCCTTTTCTCACTCCCCCTGCTTGTGTTTCCTCTCTGGCTGTGTTTCTCTCTGTCAAATAAATAAAAATCTTAAAAAAAAAAAAAAAAACTTAGGGGGGAAAAAAGACCCCAAACCAGACAACTCGCAGAGGGGAAAAAACAAAACAAAACAAAACAAAACAGGGAAAAAGCTTCCTGACATTGGTCTTGGTCGTGGCAATGATTTCCTGTATATGACACCAAAACACAGGAAAAAAAAGCAAAAATAGACTATGGGATTATAGCATATTTAAAAAACATGAGCTCCGTGATCAAAATCATAGTAAGATTCACCTCCCCTGTTAAGATGGCTATTATACAAAAAACAAGGGCAAGGTATGTACAGAGGATGTAGAGAAAGGGGAATCCTTGTATACTGTAGGTAGGAACTTAAATTGCTATAGCCATTATGGAAAAGAGTACAAAGGCTCCTTAGAAACTGAAGAATGAAACTACCATTTGATCCAGCAATCCCATTTTTGGATATATACCCAAAGGAAATGAAATTAGGAGCCTGAAGAGGTATCTGTGTGCCCATGTTCACTGCAGTAACATTCACAATAGCGAAGACATGGAAGCAACCTAAATGTCCACAGACGGATGAATGGATAAAAAATGTGACATATACACTTAATCCTTGAACAATACAGTTTTGAACTGTGCAGGTCCACTTATATGTGGATTTTTTTAAAAAGACTTTATTTATCTGAGAGAGAGAGAGAAAGAGAGAGCACAAATAGGAGGGACAGAGGGAGAAGCAGTCTCCCTGAGCAGGGAGCTTGATGCGGGGCTCGATCTCAGGACCCTGGGATCATGACCTGAGTTGAAGGGAGACACTCAACCAACTGAGCCACCCAGGCACCCCTATATGTGGATTTTTAAAAATAAACACATTGGAAAATTTTTGAACATTTGCAACAATTTGAAAAAACTCATAATCGAATTGCATAGACTAGAAGTATTTTCAAATATTAAGAAAAAGTTAGGTATTTCACAAATGCATAAAACATATGTAGATGTTTTCTAACATTTGCTATCATCATAAAATATACACAAAATATAAAGAGTTTAAATTTATCAGAATTTATGCATACAGACTACATGGTGCCATTGCAGCTAAAAGAAATGTAAACAAACATAAAGATGCAGTATTAAATAATAACTGCATAAAATTAACAGTAGTATATACTTTAATAATGCCATAGGTGTTACAGAAAAAGCCATCAAACCCAAAACAATAAATTTCTGCTGGAGAAAATTGTATCCAGATGTGTATGACCTCACAGGATTTACAATACAGCCAACCAAGGAAATCATGAAAGAGATCATGAATATGGCAAAAAAGGTAGGGGGGAAGGGTTTCAAAATATGGATCTTGTATTTTAAGCTATACTAAAAAGCTGTAGTAATTGAAACAGTGTGGTATCGACACAAAAAGAGACATAAAGATCAATGGAACAGAATAAAGAGCCCAGAAATAAACTCATGATTATATAGTCAATCTCTGACAAAGGAGGCAAGAATTACATAATGGGAAAAAGTCTCTTCAATAAATAGTACTGGGAAAACTGGACTCCTTTCTTAACCATCTACAAAAATAAAGTCAAAATGAATTAAGGACCTAAATGTAAGAGCTGAAACCATAAAAATCCTAAAAAAACAGCAGAGGTGGCAATGTCTCTGCCATCGGCTGCAGCAACATTTTTTCTAGATAGGCCTCCTAAGGCAAGAGAAACAAAAGCAAAAATAAATTATTGGGATTCCACCAAAATAAAAAAAACTTTCACACAGCAAAGGAAATCATCAACAAAACAAAAGACAACCTACTTAGCAGGAGAAAATATTTGCAAATGACATATTTAATAAAGGATCAGTACCCAAGATAGAGAAAGAACTATTAACTCAACACAAAAAATAATACAATTAAAAATGATCCCAAGACATGAACTAGGTATTTCTACAGAGAAGACACACAGATGGCAAACAGACACATGAAAAGATGCTCAATATCACTCATCATTAGGAAAATGCAAATCAAAACCACAATGAGATATCACCTCATACCTGTCAGAATGGTGAAAATCAAAAACACAAGAAGCAAGTGCTGGCAGATGTGGAGAAAAAAGTAATTCCTGTTGCACTGATGGTGGGAATCAAACTGGTGCAGCCACTGTGGAAAATAGTATGGAGGTTGCTCCAAAAATTAAAAATAGAACTACAGTATGATTCAGTAATTCCACTATTGGGTATTTACCCAAAGAATATGAAAACACTAATTTGAAAAGATACACACACCCTTATTTATTGCAGCATTATTTACAATAGCCAAATTATGGAAGCAATCTAAGTGTCCATTGATAGATGAATAGATAAGATGTGGGGTGTGTGTATGTGTGTGTGTGTGTGTGTGTGTATAAAAGAATGAAATCTTGCCACCTGCACAACATGGATGTAGGGTGTAATGCTAAATGAAATAAATAAGTGTAATGCTAAATGAAATAAATAAGTCAGAGAAAGACAACTACCACATGACTTCATTCATATGTGGAATTTAACAAAGAAAGCAAGCAAAGAAAAAAGGACAAACAAAAAAATCAGACTCTTAAACATAGAGAACAAACTGATGGTTACCAGAGAGGAGGTGGATGGGAGGATGGGTGAAATAGGTGAAGAGGATTAAGAGTACACTTATTGTGATAAGCTCTGAGTTAACTATTGAGTCACTATACTGTACACGCAAAACTAATATCACACTGTATGTTAATTATACTAGACTTAAAAACAAAGATATGGATCTTAGAGAAACTCAAGATCAAGAGAGGAGTTAAAAGATGACTTGATGGAGATGAGTGCTCCTGCACTGAGGAAGAAGGCAGAAGATGGAGAAGTGTCAGAAAACAAACTGACATTCGATAACCTGGCAGAAGGCTTCAATTACTCAAGACTGCCTTTGATTTCCTTCACAATATGGACCCTTTTATGCCAGAGGCACTGAAACTAAAGGAAATGGTGGAAGAAAGTTGGTACCATATAGACACATATTTTGAGACATGATAAGGCAAAGAAGTCAGACAGAAATTACATATTTTGGAAGTACCTGCCTCTCCTGCCTCCCCTTGTGCATTCTCTACCTTTTCAGCCTCTGCCACCCTTAAGACAGCAAGACCAACCCTTCCTCTTCTTCCTTAGCCTACTCAATACAAAGACGAGGCTGAAGACTTTTATGATGATGCACTTCCACCTAATGAACAGTAAATAACCATCATGCTGCACAGTCAATGAGCTTATCTGTTTTATGTGTATGAGTGCCTTGGTGTGAAAATCTAATTAACTGTATGGCAAGAACTGTAGGAGATGTTTCTGTGTCACTGTCTTCTCCTAAGTACTCACCGTGTAGAACATTGTGTGCAAGACTTCTATGGAAGAGGATAGCCTATCCTTATATAGGCATACGATGAGGGATACTTCATATAAAATTCATAATGTCAGTTTTCATAACTTTGCTTTCAAGGAAATAGGATACTATATATCTCTCTCTCTAGTAACTAGAGAAACTGCCTATTGGCCTTTTATCACAGGTAAATATTTTTTTAAAAGTAGTAATGTTTCTAATACTGTATTATGAATATGACTATAATATCATATGCTATAAAAATTTTATAATGATTCATTTATTAGTATATAGGTTAGACTACTATGAAGCAATCAATTATACCAGGCTACCATAAAACAACCATACTCCTGCTTCTTCATTATCAATTTATGAATCATTATACCAGTAAATAAACAGAAATTTCTTTTCATATTATTTTCTAATTTTTAAGTGTTAATAATACGTAAAATCTACAATGTTTTGCATCATAAAACAAAAGAGTTGTAGATTCTGACAAACAATTCATTTTATGAGGAATCTAAAATAGTCAAATTCACAGAAGCAGAGAGTAGAATGGTGGTTGTTCGGGGAAGGGGAAAATGAGGAGGTATTAAAGGGTATAAAGTTTCAGTTATACAAGATGAGTAAGTCCTAGAAATCTACTATAAAGCAGAACACCTATAGTTAACAATACTGTACTGTATATTTAAAGTTTGCCAGGGGGGTAGATCTTATGTTAAGTGCTCTTATCACAGACACACATAATAATAAATAAAGAGGGTGGAGGAAACTTTTGGAGATGATATGCTTATGGCATAGTTTCCCAAATGGTCATGGTTTCCAAGATGTATACTTATCCCAAGTACATTGAGTTGTATACATTAAAAGAATGCAATTATACTTTAATAAAATGACTAAAAAAGTTATATGAGGATGGCAAGTAGAGGAACCTGCAGTGAAACAACATGTGAAACATAATACAATTGTCTTAGAAAAAAAATCTATCAAGATAATGTTTATTTTGAGTATCTTACTCCATGGTTGCAAAGTTCAAATGAGATAAAGTATGAAAATTTTGTTAAGTTCTCTTCTATAATGATTTTAATGATGAAGGATAGCTAAATAACAGTTATTATATAACATGTAATATAAAATTCACACAACATAAACTTAGCAAGGAATCTCCTGCTCAGAGCATTCTCTAAGATAATCTCTATCCCTCTTATTAAAAAATATTATTAGAAATAGTGATAAATTCCTTAAAAATATACACACAAAAGATAAAGCTCAAAATCTTCCAGTATGAAGAATACAATAACAATCACTCACTCTATAAAAGTCAAGAGCAGAGTACATGACTCTTTCATAGCTGTTATTATTGATTATTATGTATAATATATTGTTAACAATAAATATTAGTATTATTCATTTGTTATTTAGCCTTAAAAATTGTGTTCACATATCTAATAAGCTAATTAGAATAACCTAATTATAGGTATTATTATCTTTAAAGGAAAGAAAACTGAGGCTCATAAAGGTGAAGAAGCTTTACCAAGATCACTCAATTAGTAAGCAGAAGAGCTGGGACTGGAGCTCTAACTTCAAACTCTTTCATGTCTCTGCACTACTTTCAGAGACAGGTTCCAGAGCACATATACTGATGAAGCACTGATTCAGAGGTCTGGCCCCTCAACAGAAACTCCTCCCTATTTTCACCATTTTATCATTTGGGAAATAGAAAAAATAAAGATAGTGGTACCATCTTCCCCAAAAGGTTAGGACACAGGCAGAAACCCAAACTGGGACATGTCTACCCAGGGAACTGGTGCTAACATGGGATGACAATAAGGATCTAAAAAATCCCAGTTCTTGAACACTTAAATCTAAAAATTAATTTTTTTCTTTTTAAAGGCAGAAATATAAACTTAATGAAATACAAAATTCAGAATGCTAAGCAAACTATTTTTTTTTAAAGATATTATTTATTTATTTGACAGAGAGAAACACAGCTAGAGAGGGAACACAAGCAGAGGGAATGGGAGAGGGAGAAGCAGGCGTCCTGCTGAGCAGGGAACCAGATGCACCGCTCCATCCCAGGACTCCGGGATCATGACCTGAGCCGAAGGCAGTTGCTCAACCAACTGAGCCACCCAGATGCCCCAGCAAACTATTTTTTTTTTTAATGATTTTGGATTGAAAAAGAGTCTGTAAGGCTGTATGGACAATCACTGTAGTCTTCCACTTTTATTGAAAATATTTTCTTTGTATTCACTGCTCTTATCTTAAAGTCCTCATGTGGTTAAAGGTCTAAAAAATTCTGTTATCTGCACCTTACTGTGCAAACTTCTGGTATACAATTTCTATATAACTCTCAAAAGTATGTATGGTAGTAAGCTATTAATCAGTATAAAGTTATTTAAGCCATAATAAGTGTACTAAGTTAAGATAAAGTAAGGATGCAAACAGATAAAGTACTAAGACTTAGCTGTCAATTCAGCAACTAAAAAGATCTATTTCTATATTCCAATCAGATCTTTAATATAATTATTTTCCCTTCTGCACTGCATTTGCACAGTGTCTTATCAGAAGAAATAAAAATTATACAAACATTTTTTGGTTAACAATGTGTACTACATTTCACTTACTTGGAAGAAATGTATCTCCTATAAATTACCCCGAATATATAGTTAAGAACTAACATAACAAATCTCCGAGATTTACATAGTGTACATACTTAAATTCAACCATTTTTAAAGAATGTATATCTCAGATCCATAAAGTTTTAATTTTTTTATTTTATTTATTTTTTTTGAGAGAGAGAGGGAGAAAGGCAGGGGTAGGGAGGAGCAGAGGGAGACAGAGGACCTCAAGCAGGTTCCACACCCAACACGGAGCCTTAAGTGGGGCTCAATCTCACAACCCTGGGATCATGACCTGGGCCGAAGTCAAGAGTCAGACACTTAACTAACTGAGCCACTCAGGCGCCCCATAAGTTTTAATTTTTGATACTTGTTATAAACATAATCCTAATAAACTAAATAATTAGTAACTGCCTTTTCTAATTATAATAGGCCAGAAAGAGCACACTATAAGAAGAAACGGTTTTCTGATAGCAAGGTACATACAACAATAAGGAATGACAACCAACAATAAAGCAAGGACAGAATGTGTTTTCAATTTTATCAGTACCACGCTCGAACCAACTGAGCTCATTGGCCAACTGCAATGTTTTTTCAATTTTAGACAGCTGAAGAACTCACATGTGGGATAAAACTTCACTGGTGGGAGAGAATGAATTGTGACCATCACTACTTTGCTGATGGAAAAACAAAGCCACAGAAATTTGTTTACCACAAGGTATCTTGTTCTATTACAGTTCGTCATTTCCTCCTGTTTTTTGTTTTTATTGTTAAAACTTTATTGTTAAGTAATCTCTACATCCAATGTGGGGCTTGAATTCACAACTGTGAGATCAAAAGTCACATGCTCTTCCAACTGAGCCAGCCAGGCGCCCCCCCTACAGTGAGTCATTTCTTGAGCAAGAGATATGTGATTGGAATTTTTATATTATCTAAATAAAAGTAAGGGAGTACCTAATGACTTTGAGATTTATTGTGATGAATAAATAAGGGATAAAAGGTTAAGGGTGACTTAGTTTTTTTTAACACAGTCAAGATTTAACGTGGACACAGCTACAGAAACTACGACAGACACTGAATTCAAAGCATGATTAGTTCATCACATCTACCAATGGTATTTTTCAAATTCTTTGACATTTAATCCACTATAAAACTAATTAATTAATATAATTAATTAATATAATTATATTAATATAGTATTTATAGGTTTCAATATTTTTAATATAATAGGCAGGCAGAGTTACTCTAAGTGGTTACTTATACAAAAGTAAAGTCCACTACAGATGAAAAACAGGTACTGTCAAGAGAGTAGAATTTCATGATCACGTACAGACTGGACTGCTGCTGGAGAACTGACAATTTGTGAAGTCTGGACCCATCATCCAGTGGCCTTCTCACACCACTATTTACACTTTACATCCACACCATTTTCTCCTCCAAGCAAATGGAAATAACCAGTAATCATAGCTGTTATTTATTAATGAATTACACTCTAAATGCCTATCTGAAGAACTAAATATTTTTGTATGATGAATAATAAAGACAGAAAATAAACTTAAAATTATTTCAGTAATAGGTAGAGATTTATCAACTTACTTTGCATCCTAGCTCTTATTCTTGCGGTTTGTTCAAGCCATTCCTGAGGGTTTTTTTGATATTCCGAGCCTGAAGCAAATATATATATCAAGACATCATTTCACATACTTTGAAAATGTATACCATACAAATTTACAAGGTAAATTTATCAAAAAGGCAAAACAAATTTGAGGAGGAAAACAACAAAAGCCAACAGGTTCAGAAGTAAAAGATAAGGTTAAAGGATCATTCCAGTGAAGGATGAACCACTACTTACAGGAAAATAGGCAGCAAATAAATATATAATCACCCAATAGACAAAACTACATATGAGTCCTTTGTTCTGGTCTGAGAATGACTAAATTCAATAATACTTGAATTTGATTTCAGTATTAAGAAGAAAAAAGTTCACCATCTGTTCTTGTAAATAAGTTACTTTCTTAACTTTTTAAATTTAGTTTATTTAGGTAAAATAGTTCTAAACACATTTCCACATCACAGAGTAATTACACATTTGGTTCCAATGTATGGTGGAATTGAAAGGCAAAGAGGATAAAATTACCTAAAAGACTATTCAAATCTAAATTTGACAAACTCAAAATTACTTGACTGATAAAAGAACAACCAACCACATACTTAACACAGAAGGATGCTTATCAATACTTATGAAGTCTCGGCCTAAAACAGAGAACAACGATAAGGTCATATAATACATGGAAATAAGAACAGTGAAGATACTGTGCAGACATTTTACCTGTATAATATGGATATTATAAACCAAAAAAAATCCCCACAAAAATCAAACCTTTCTTTCATCAGTCCCAAACATGCGATATATCCATTTTTTTCCTTTTCTAAACTTCAAAGTATTCAAGAATTAAATAATAGTAAGTCAACTTTGGGATCAATACCATCAAAATAATGGCTGAATGTACTGAATGCTTACCAGGTAGGAGTATAATTTCACTTAATTCTCACACTTTATGTGGTTGATACCATTATTCCTAATTACAAATCAGGACAATGCGACTGATCATTTGCCCAAGATTTCATATCTAGAGGTAGCAGGGTTGAGATATAAACCCAGGCAGTCCATCTATGTTAATATATACTATGTAAGCAATGGTGTGGGCATTGCAAAGTAGTTATGAAGAGAAATGTGCTATTTTTTGTTTTGGAATGGTATCTGAGGACAACTGTAAAATGATACAATGGGATGACTAAAAATGATACTTCAATTAAAACAAAATAAATTTCCAAATTTGCCATAAAGAAATGAATTATTTCTATACATTGATACAAGGGTCCAAGTAAATTTTTCAATTTTCTTTCTGCATACAAATGCAATATATACTAACTGTAAAAGAAATAAAGCATTTTAGAAACATACAACTTAAAAATTCATAAATGTTTATTAAGTGCCTACCATATGCAGGAATACCACAATGAATAAGATATATGAATATTCTTTCAGATTTGTTTTCAGTCTATGCCAATAAAACATTAAAAAAAAAGCAGACATGCTTTTTAAAATGTCTTTCATTGATTTTAAGAAATAATTTTTGAAAAAGATTTACTTATTTATTTGAGGGAGCATGTGTGCATATAAGGGGGCAGGGAAGGAGTGGCGTGGGAGGCGGGAGGGAAGAGGGAGCAGGAGAGGGAAAGAATCTCAAACTCTGCACTGAGTGCAGAGCCCAACATAGGGCTCCTTCGATACCCGAGATCATGACCTAAGCCAAAACCAAGATCAGATCCAGGCGGCCCCATGAAGTACTTTTTAAAAAACACCCTCTGACTCCAGGATATGTCACAGTTAACTGGATGGTTTACCTTCCTCAGTAACACATGCAATACTGGCATCCTGGCTTTAAGGGTATGTATCTCGATCACCTACTCATTAGTATACTAAGTACTCATTTTTTTTTTTTTAAAGATTTTATTTATTTATTTGACAGAGAGAAACACAGCCAGAGAGGGAACACAAGCAGGGGGAGTGAGAGAGGGAGAAGCAGGCTTCCTGCCGAGCAGGGAGCCCAATGTGGGACTCGATCCCGGGTCTCCAGGATCATGACCTGAGCTGAAGGCAGTCGCTCAACCAACTGAGCCACCCAGGCGTCCCTAAGTACTCATTTTTATAACTAAAAAGTATTCCACTGTGTGCATATAGCATAATTTATATAGGGAGATACTTTTAAGAGTTTCCAAAAATCAAAGATATAGAATAAAGGCAAAGATATAAGGTGATTCAGCAAGTAATTTTCCAGAAATGATTTATTTTTGTGTCTTAGTGGCTCTGGTTTTATTGCAGTTTTAAGTTTAAACCCAGAACCTTCCAAAAACTAAATATATAAAAAGTGAAATAAAGTGGAATTCTATGAACACAGTGATTACAAAACAGATTTCTGAAGACTTTTTCTTTAAAAACAGTCTCATGGGACACCTGGGTGGCTCAGTAAGTTAAGGGTCTGCCTTTGGCTCAGGTCATGATTCCATGGTCCTTGGATCAAGTCCCACATCTGGCTCCTTGCTTGGTGGGGAGCCTGGTTCTCCCTCTGCTGGCTGTTCTCAGTGCTTGTGCTCTCTGACAAAGAAACAAAATCTTTATTTATAAATAAATAAATACAGTCTCATATTTAAAAAAAGGTGAAGTGGAAAGAAAAAAAAGTCCTCGAAGATTTTATATACAATGATATTTCAGGTTGATTAATAACTAACTCAAATTCTAAGACTTGATTTAAAAATGGAAAAGGGGGCGCCTGGGTGGCTCAGTTGGTTAAGTGACTGCCTTCGGCTCAGGTCATGATCCTGGAGACCCGGGATGGAGCCCCGCATCGGGCTGCCTGCTCGGCGGGAAGCCTGCTTCTCCCTCTCTCACTCCCCCTGCTTGTGTTTCCTCTCTGGCTGTGATTCTCTCTGTCAAATAAATAAATAAAATCTTTAAAATAAATAAATAAATAAATAAAAATGGAAAAGAAAAAATTATCATTTCTGCTTAACCTAAGAAATACATATCTCCACTGTATATAATCTGCAAAATATAGAAGGAAAAAAAGAAAAATGTCACCAATTATTCTACCATCTTGAAAAAATCATTGTTATTAGCATTTTAGTATATTTCTTTCCAATATTTTCTTTTGTTATATTTTCTCAACACATTGTGAAAATTTTCAAAATTGTAAGTGATGCTGTAAGATTTTTATATACCTGCCACCAAGCTTATCATTAAGCTTTTCACTATACCTTGGTTTATTACTTATTCAACCTTCTAAACTTTTGCAAGAGAGCTCAAATCATACTATAAATAAATTTTTTAACTATATATAAAATTTTATGTCCCTACTAGAATATGTCCAAATATGTAGACTCAAACTACATTAGTTAAACTAAAAACGGTCAACAAATTTATATGGGAAGCAAGGACATTCAACAAGTCACAGAATGCAGATTCTTGATCTTTAAAATAAAATTCAAGTTTAAGTACAATACTGAAATAAATTCATAATGCTGAATGAGTTTCTTAGCATTCACTAGACCTCTTTTTCAACACTGCATATTAAATCGGAAAAGAGGATCTTCAAAAATAAAAATAGCATTTGACAATACACAGGTAGACTTTTAAGAGCTGAAGACATGGTTTTACTTACTTTGTGATGACTGCCAAAATGATTCTGAATATTGAGTTGATGATCTGGTAGTCTGATCTAAAAAAAACAAGATAAATGAATACAGTACACTATACAGTACATTATACTTTTTAAATGTGTATTTTTTCTTAAGATTTTATTTATTTATTTGACAGAGAAAGAGAGAGAGAGAGAGATCACAAATAGGCAGAGAGGCAGGCAGAGAAAGAGGGGGAAGCAGGCTCCCTGCTGAGCAGAGAGCCTGATGCAGGACTGGATCCCAGGACCCTGAGATCATGACTTGAGCTGAAGGCAGAGGCTTAACCCTCTGAGCCACCCAGGCGCCCCAAATAAATTATTTTATAAGAGAACAATGAGTAATCAATGGAGCAAAGATATTCAGTAAAACCCATACTTGGGCACACAATTTACTTTTTAAAAGTGTCTAAAGAGTCATGTCTTATCTAAAAAATTAACTAATTATCTCTTTCCCTAACCACTTCCTAAAGAAAAAAATGTAAGATATGAACATGGCATGAGGTAAGGGAGATAACAAAAGCTCTGAGTTGGGAACATTTAAAGTTTATGATGGATTTTCTTGAAATCATTAATACCAATTTCCCTCAAATTTTTCTTGTAAGTAACCAATACCTTATATATTTAGTCTACTTTTCTTTAAAAACTTGTTTTCATATAAAAATGGGAATCACAACTAAACCTGTTCAAAAGCAACCAGACTGTTACCTTGGAAGCAGGAGCATTTGACATATTCTAAGTGGTAGCTAAATATTTTTCTTACCATATCTTATTACTAAAAAATTTTGAGCATCAATCTCTAAAACATATACATGTATTAAGGAAATAATAAATTAACATGTTGTATTTATTATAAAATAAAAATAGGCATCTTAAATGGATGAAATTCTAATATTTTCTTCCTACACTTCCAATGTATCTTGTTTTGTTTTTATTTAAATTCCAGTTAGTTAACATACAGTATAGTGCTAGTTTCAGATGTACAATTAAGTTACTTAGCACTTCCATACACTCCCTGGTGCCCTTCACAGCAAGTGTACTCCTTAATCCCTATCACCTGTTTCGCCCATCCCTCAACCACCTCCCTTCTGGTCAGTTTGTCCTCTGTAGTTAAGAGTTTGTCTCTTGGTTTGCCTCTCTGTCCCTTTTTTTCTCCTTTGCTCATTTGTTTCTTCTTATACCTCTTCGGTGATAATTAGCCCAGAAAATAATCTAGGCAGATAAGTATTCTTAATATGCTCCTCTTTTTGTTCTTTAGCTAGAATTTAATTCCACAGGCAGGTATGTGCTTCATTAAGAATTTATTAGAACTCGGGCGCCTGGGTGGCTCAGTTGGTTAAGCAACTGCCTTTGGCTCAGGTCATGATCCCGGAGACCTGGGATCGAGTCCCACATCGGGCTCCCTGCTTGGCAGGAAGCCTGCTTCTCCCTCTCTCACTCTCCCTGCTTGTGTTCCCTCTCTGGCTGTGTTTCTCTCTGTCAAATAAATAAAATCTTTAAAAAAAAAAAAAAAAAAAAAAGAATTTATTAGAACTCTAAAGGGATCACAAAGCCTGCGGTTTATGTAGTTTCAAAGAGCTATATACTAGTAGCAATGGCATCAAATTATTGACTATATGAATGGTTTACTCAGTCTCTAATTTTTAGAGCTTTGTGTATACATATACCAAAACTAATGAGAACACTTAATTTGTTTGTTTGTTTTTTTTTAAGATTTTATTTATTTGACAGAGAGAAACACAGTAGGAGAGGGAACACAAGCAGAGGGAGTGAGAGAGGGAGAAGCAGGCCTCCTGCCGAGGAAGGAGCCTGATGTGGGACTTGATCCCAGGTCTCCAGGATCATGACCTGAGCCAAAGGCAGTCGCTTAACCAACTGAGCCACCCAGGTGCCCCTTAATTTAAGTATTTACTATGTGACAGGTACTTTCTAGGCGCTTGCAGATGTGAATTAATTTAACCTCTTAACAACCCAGATGAGGAAACTGAGGAACACAGAAGGTAAGCAGTGGCCTGAGGGCACCCACCTAGTAGTGGAGGAGTGGAACCCAGGGATTCTGGCTCCAGAGCCCTTGTTCTTAACCACTATGCTAGAATGGTGCGTATCTCCTTTGGGAGTTCTATATCAAGAAAGAATGGGGAAAATGAGGAAGGGTGGGAAATATAGAGAATACCAAATGCCCATAAACCAGCTTATGAGCTTATTTTTTAAATGGAATGATTAAGTAAAACAGGAATTACAGAAATTCTCAAAAGGTGGTGAGGGGAAAGTGGAGAATTACTCTTTCATAGGACTAATATATAAAATTATTCATTATTTAGAGAATTTACAAATTGGTTAAGCACCCTCTGAAGCATCAATTGGTATTTTTTCCTCTTTAGTCAACTCTTTCCTTTAATAAAAGACAAATTCATGTGAACAATCATAAACTATTATTATTGACCTGGTGTGAATAAGAACAATCCAGAGATAAAAGCAATTACCTAGTATATGAAAACTTCCTAAAAGCTAACTAATATTCCTAATAGTGTAATGAGTACCACTGCCAATGAGATCAGTTTCTCTATAACATTTAAAACATTTTTTAAAGATTTTATTTATTTGACAGGGAGAAATAGCAGGCGCGTGCATACACACACAGGAGCACCCAAGAGGAGTGAGGGGCGGACGGGAGAGGGACAAGTAGACTCCTTACTAAGAGGGGAACCCTACATGGGGGTAAATTCCAAGACCCTGGGATCATGGCCAGAGCTGAAGTCAGATGTTTAACCAACTAAGACACCCCAGGTGTCCCTCTCTAACATGTTTTTAAAAAACTACATACACACACAAAGAAAACAAAACAAAACAAACTACAAATAACTCCTCTTTTGAGCACAAAAAATATCTGATAGTCTATAAATATCAAAGTAGGCTAAAAAGTGACTTATTTGTTCAGACATTACATGGTATTATATTACTAATTAGATACACACATGAAATCAGTAATTTTAATAAATACAAAAAGTACACAACTTCTTAATAGTTTTACCAAAATACTTTGAAGTATTCTTTTAAAAAGCAAATTCACCAATACCTTTATATTTTAACTAAAAAGACAGCTCGTAAGATAAAGTCATATGTATATAAAGCAATGTTACCTCCAGAATCAAGAGAATCCCCAGGTCTGACCTTAACAGTAGTAATATCACTGTCAGAGCTGTCTTGATCATCCTGTTCAGTTTCTCCTAAGAAGTAAATAATAAACTAGTATAGTCTTTATTCAATGTTTTAATGATCTAGATAAAAAAACAACTAATTCAACATTAAAATGAGAACTATCAGATATAGAATTGCCATTTATCATGCTTACTATTCTGGATCACAAATTTTCATGTAAGATAAAATTGAGCTCATTAATGTTCTCTGAGACACATAATTATATCTCAAACAAATATTCAGAGTAGTATATACAAGATTATATTATGAGGTTTTACTTTAGAGTCAAAGAGTAAACAAATAAGCATTAAATAGCGGAAAAATTCTACATTATAGGGGGAACTACATATAGTCAGTGTGTAAATTCAGACAAGATTAGTATAGGCACACATGTGTTTCCATATGTCCATCTGTGTTTCTGAAAGGGGGATACACACATACACCCATATACAAACATCTCAGTATACAGGTTACCTTAGATTATGTGGGTTCTATAATGGATTATATTTAGTCACAGACTGATTTTGGAAAAGTGATTATTTTTATACCATAGTCAAAGCCCAGCATATGCCAGAATCTTTTTTTATTATCTTTGTTTAAAAATATGAACTCAGACAAAAGATGCTTAAAATGCATATAAAGACTATCATCCCCCACTCTACCCTATTTTACCTGCCCAATTATGAGTTTAGATAAGCATGGATTTTTTTTTTTCCTGAAGAAAAACACACTATTTTCTACTCTCTCTTAAGTACTGTCAAAACTGCACCTCATGTTAATGGGGAAAAAAGAAAGATTTAGAATATTTTAAAAGAAAATACCTCCTTCAGAAAAATTGACGTTCTGTTGGACACTGGTGGCTTCTAGAAAAGAAAAGCAGACATGTCAAACAGTATCAAAAGCTAAAGTTCAGGAACAAACAAGAGCATATAATTTAGGAAAGTGAACATAAAGACAGACCTAAGCTTTTTTTTCTTTCTTTTTTTTTTTTTTTTAAAGATTTTATTTATTTGACAGAGAGAAACACAGCCAGAGAGGGAACACAAGCAGGGGGAGTGAGAGAGGGAGAAGCGGGCCTCCCGCCGAGCAGGAAGCCCATGTGGGGCTCGATCTCGGGTCTCCGGGATCATGACCTGAGCCGAAGGCAGTTGCCTAACCAACTGAGCCACCCAGGTGCCCCTAAGCTTTTTTTTTCTATTAAATCTTTAAAAAAATATATTATTTCCCTCTAGGTTATGACAGAAACAAGTCTGATGCAAGCCAGAATCAGAAAGAGTTTATTTTTCTTTCAGCCCCCAGGTCCGTTTGTACTCTAAAATTAACCTGTTTGCAGAAAATATTAAACTCTCCATGGACAAATATTCCTGTCCCTATATGTAGGTTAACTGTATTTTCATTATCCTATTCACCAGATTCCCTACACTCTCTTAAGAAACCCATCATCCTGGTAGAACTGGCAAACCAGTTCTTTACTACACTGATAGATCCAAAAACAAAGAGGGAAAGAAATTTGTCTAGCTCCAGCAAGTTCATGAACACCACTATTTCTCAGAGCCAGAGAATCTGGGCAAAAATGAATGGACAAAATGTATCAAATTTTAAATGTAGTATTTTTTTACATGGCTATTCTGAAAGATTTTTATTAAAGGGAGATAAACTCAAATGTGGCCTTGCATAATTGGCCTAAAATATTGCTAAGTGATCATTTAAGAAGCAGCATGAATCAGACTGCTCACAAAGCTGAAATCTGTTTCTTTTCAGCTTTTCCCTCTTAACAATTTTAACCCCATTTGTTTTTTCAAAAGGGAAAACTACTGTGAAAGGCAAGTGTCAACACATTATTCGGTGAATCTGGGAATCTTCTGTTCAGATCACTTTAATTATATTAATGTAACACTGGTCAACTATTCCTTACAGTGGCAAGTGTAAATCAAATGTGATATATATTTACTAATATTGTTGGTATAACTAACCGTAACTCTTAAAAAGCTAGAATCTGGTATATTATATTCCAGTTTACTCTAGGATCTTTAGGGAAACTGTCTTTTCAATTTTTTCAAGCAGAAAAATGGAGAGTCAAACTTGCCCTAATGCTATTCTTTTAAAAATTTTTTTCATGAATATTTCCATTCATATAAAAACATATCATTCCCTTTTTGGAGTTTTCTAAGCACATAACTATTATTATACTTGTCTTTTTTACAGCAGTTTACCTTCTTTGTTCATATAACTGACCCCACAGCATGCAAACAAATGATGTTTTCTTAAGAATCATCAGTTATGTCTTAAGTCATTATCTTCATAGTAGTTAAGCCCTTGATACTTGCATGCTGCTAGTTAAGTTTTCTAAAAAACCTTCATGTCTGCTATCTGATTCCCACAAGGTCATAAGGGAATACTCTCCAAGGTATAACGCTCATAGATATTTAGTGACTTTTCTAAGGGTGTCAGAACAGCTAATGAAAAAAGAACCTGAACACAGGCTCTTCTGATTTCTTGTCTACTACCCATCTACCACCACATGAGTCTTGTTTATAATGGCATAAAGTCAGCAATGATAATTACTTTTTAAATTAATTCTTCTTTTTAAAGAGTACTTTGAGATTCACAGTAAAATTGAGGGGAAGGTAGATTTCCTATATGGTCCCTGCCCCACACATGCATGGCCTCCTCCACTACCCACATCCCCCATCAGAGTGGTCTATTTGTTGAAAAATGGTGCCATTGATGGATCTACATTTACACATCATAATTACCCAAAGACCCTAATTTACATTACAGTGCACTTTTGGTGTTGCATATTCTGTGGGTTTAGGCAAATGTATGACCCGTATCCATCATTATGATATCATACAGAGTATTTTCATGCCCTAAAAAATCCTCTGCACTTCATCCTATTCATCCTTCCCCTACCACCACCACCACCAAAACCTTGAGGACCAATAATCTTTTTACTGTCTCAACAGTGTTGCCTTTTCCAGAAAGTCATATAGGTTCTTGCATGTCTTTTGATGGCTTAAGAGTTTATTTCTTTTTAGCACTGAATAATACTCCACTATCTGGATGTGCCAGTTTATTTATCCATTCACCTACTGAAAAACATGCTAGTTGCTTCCAAGTTTTGGCAATTATGAAGAAAGCTACTATAAATGTTGTGCAGGTTTTTGTGTAAACATTATGTTTTCAACTCCTTTGGGTAAATATCAAGGACTGTAATTGCTGGATCATATAGTAAGAATGTGGTTAGTTTTGTAAGAAACCATCCAGCCGTCTTCAAAGTGTATGTACCATTTTATATCCCCACTAACAATGAATGAGTTCCTCTTGCTCCACATTTTTGTTAGCATTTGGTGCTGCCAGTTTTCTGGATTTTGGCTATTCTGAGATACATAGCCCTAATCTTGTTTTAAACTGCATTTCACTGATGACATATAATGTAGAGCATCTTTTCATATGCTTATTTGCCATCTGTGTATATGTTGTTCAGGTGTCTATTAAGTCTGGCTCATTTTTCAATCAGGTTGTTTTCTTACTGTTGAGTGCTAAGAGTTCTTTGAATATTTTGGATAATTGTCCTTTATTAGATGTGTTATTTACAAGTATTTGCTCTTAGTCTGTGCCTTGTGTTATTATTATTCTCTCGTCATCGCCTTGCAGAACAGAGTTTCTAACTTCAGGTAAGTTGTTGGGATTTTCGTTGGCAATGCACTGAGTTTATAGGTTAAGTTGAAAAGAAGTGACATCTTGACAGCACTGAGTCTTCATAAATGTGGAATATCTTTTTTTTTTTTGAAATTCTATGAGCTTATTCATCAGTTTTATAGTTTTTCTCATATAGATCTTGTACAGATCTTCTTAAGATTTATACCTAAGTATTGCATTTGTGGAGGGCATGTTACTGTAAATTGTACTGTTTTTAATTTCAAATTTCTCTTGTTTATTGCTGGTATGTAGAAGTGAATAGCCTTGGTGTATTAACCTTGCATCCTGTAACCTTGTTAAAATTGCTTATTAGTTCCTATTTTTGTCCATTCTTTTAGATTTTCTACATTGATGATTGTATTACCATTGAACAAAAAGTTTCATTTCTTTCTTCCCAACCTGTATACCTTTTGTTTCCTTTTGTCTTACTGTATTTGCTAGAACTTCCAGCACAATGTTGATAAGGAAATGGTGAGGAGGGTCATCTCTGCCTAAATATGCATTTAGGTTCCTTTATGTCATTTCATGGCTTGACAGCTTACTTCTTTTGAGCACTCATACTAATACAAAAGCTTCCAGTTTCTCACCAATATGATGTTAGCTCTAAGATTTTTTGTAGTGCTATGAATTTGAGAAAGATGATCCCCTTTATTCCTGGTTTACTGAGTTTATATCATGAATGGGTGTTGTATTCTGTCACATGCTTTTTCTACAACTATCAATATTATGTGATTTTCTTTTTTTTTAGTTTGTTGATGTGATAGACTTTCAAATGCTGAATCAGCCTTCCATAGCTGGGACCAATCCTACTTGGTTGTAGTGTATCTTTTGTAAGTAATCTCTATACCCAAAGTGGAGATCAAATTCACAACCCCCAGATTGAGTCTCATGCTCTACTGACTTCAGCCAGCCAGGTGCCCCTAATTCCTTTTGTAGTTTGGATTCATTTTGCTAATCTTTTGTGGAAGACTGTTGCAGCTATGTTCATGAGATACTGATCTATAGTTTTGTTTTCTTGTATTCGTCTGGGTTTGGTATTAGGGGAATGCTGGCTTCACAGCATGAGTTGGGAAAAGCATTTCCTCTGCTTCTATCTATAGTAATTTATGTCATTTTTTCTTAGTTCTCTTTCTTTTCTTTTTTCCTTGGTTAGCCTGGTAAAGGCTTTACCTTTGAATAGTAATTTTGCAAGCTACAGAATTCTAGCTTGGTCATTCTTTTTTTCCTCTCAACACTTAAAATCATTCACTCTACTCTCTCCTTGCTTGTATGGTTTCTGAAGAAAATTTGGATGTAATTCTTATCTTTGTTCCTTTACAGGTCAGGTGTTTTCTTCTAGCTTCTTTCAGATTCTGTCTTTGATTTTCTGTAGCTTGAAAATGATGAACACCCAGGTCTATTTTTTTCTTTTTTTTGGCATTTATTCTGCTTGGTATTCTCTGAGCTTCCTGAATCTATGAGTTGGTGTCTGACATTAACTTGGGGGAAATTCTTAATCATTATTGTCTCAGGTATTTCTTTATCCCTTTTTTCTTTTTTTGGTACCCCCATTATGTGTGTTACACATTTTACAGCTATATAGTCCTTGGGTGTTGTTTTTTTCAGTCCTTGTTACTTCTGATTTTTGGTTGAGAATTCTACTTTTTAAAATTAAGATATAATGGACACATAAACATTGTGTAAGTGCATACAACATATTAATATATTTATATATTGCATTACCACCACAATAGCATTGTTAACACCTCTATCACATCACAGTATCATTTATTTCAGTATTCTATCGATATGCCCTCTAGCACAGAACTTTTTTCCTCAGCCATATCCAATCTAGTATGTTCATCAAAGGCAGTCTTTATTTCTATTAGAGTGTTTACCTCTAGGAATTCTGATCCTTAGGATTTCTATTTCTGTTTACATTGTCCATCTGTGCATGCTGTCTACTTTACCTGTTAGACTCTCTAGCAGTATCAATCATAGTTGTTTTAAATCTCTGGTCTTATAATTCTAACATTTCTGCCATATCTGGTTCTAATGTTGGCTGTCTCTTCAAATTGTTTTTTACCCTTTAGGGGCAGAGGAAGAGAGTATCTTAGACAGGTTCCATGCTCAGTGTGGAGCCTGATGCAGGGCTCGATATCACCACCCTGAGATTACGACCTGAGCCAAAATCAGGCACCCCACCTTTGGGTATGTCTTGATATCAAATCTTAATCTCAAGATTTTGCCCTGATGGCTGAACATGATGTACTGGATAAAAGGAATTGCTATAAACAGGCCTTTGATAATATGGTGATGAGGTCTGGGGGGAGGGAAAGGACTCCACAGTCCTACAGTTCTTAGTCTTTTCAGTGACTTTATGCCTCTGAAATGTGAACTTCACAAGTGGTTCTCAATGTTTTTCTTTTCTCCTTAGGTGGGACAGGGTTGTCTAGAGTGGCCTGGAGTAGGGTATTTTCCTTCCCCTCAGTTGGGCTCTGATAATATTCCAGCAGGTCAGGCTCTGGTTAACTAGACTGCCCTGAAGGCAGGCCTTATTAAGAACAGAGTGGTCTGACATATTTCAAAATGATTCCTTTTCCCCCCTCCCTGCTAAAGCATGAGAGGATTTTCCTCTCATATTTACTATGGGAATTTAGTAAATTGGATGTAAATTTTTGGATGTAAATCTTGGATGTAAATTTTACAGTATAGTGGGGGCGCCATGATGACTGGGTCCCCTTGGCAATTTTCACTCTCAGACTTCACATGGAGCCTCCTACAATTCCTTAGTTATAGCTCATGCTTTTCTACCCCAGAAATGGTTCCTGCAGGGGTTTCCACTTTTGAGTATTTGCTCATAGGAAGCCATGATATCCTATATTTGTCTCTCTACTCTGGGAGGCAGGGGTTTGCCTTGTGCTCCCTCTTTTCTCACAGATCCAAAAAGAGCTTTTGATTTTTCAGTTGTCTTTATTTGCTCTTAGGTTGGCATGGTGACTTTTGACCTTCTTACATATGGAATGGGAGGGAAACCAGAAATCTCTCAATTTTTTGAATAAATTAATTACAGAGAAAAGACAGAGTACTGAACTCTTCTGAGGTTCCAAGAACTTATAAGTGTAACTCATATACAAAATAGCTTTTTAAAGTCACATTCATATTAGGGTATTATGTTTTATGTAATTTAAAAATTTTTTGGTATAGCAAAACTTAAGGCTGAATTGATTTAGAATCTGTATATTCCTTCATTGAGCTACCAGTAAAAGAAAAATGTATAGTGCAGTTATCCCTCCCTTTTCAATCCTAATTTATTTCCATGTACTTTTTAAACTCCAGGTCAATTTCTTCAGAGCCAGTTCATCTAATAATCAATCCCTCATATATACATTGCCTGAAATTCAATTTCCTTTGTTTTGTTTACGTATGTATTGTCTAATTAGCCTGGGGGGAGAATTTAAGAATTATTTTTTTTAACCAAGTTATATAAGGGAGCTCCCATTTTTATATCATTATACTTGAAGTATTCAATATATCATGGATTTTATCTATTTTTGAACACTTTTAAAACTTTGATTCGTCTTTAATAGTAATTTCTGTAGAATTTTATGTTTCTAACATTATTTATCAATAGTATTCAAGACATGAACAGTAACTTGTTCAACAATGTTGTCTTGATAATATCACTAATATCCTTGTACCTTATGCATAATCCAGTATGTCATGAATTAGATATTCTAAATAATAAATCTTATAGGTTTATCTTATTTGATAACCATCTTTGTATCAGTCTACCCACTGTCTTGCCTATATTTATAAATTTTTTTTTAAATGGAGTTTCCCTAATTTTTTTTTTCTTCAGATTCTATTCATTCATTTGACAGAGACAGACAGTGAGAGAGGGAACACAAGCAGGGAGAGTGGGAGAGGGAGAAGCAGGCTTCCAATGAGCAGGGAGCTTGATGCAGGGCTCGGTCCCAGGATCCTGGGATCATGACCTAAACTGAAGGCAGACGCTTAAAATAGTTTTCATTTTAGTAAATGAAGGTCAAGAATTCCAAGTCTAGGGGCGTCTGGGTGGCTCAGTTGGTTAAGCCACTGCCTTCGGTTCAGGTCGTGATCCCGGAGACGCAGGATTGAGTCCCACACCAGGTTCCCTGCTCGGCAGGAAGCCTGCTTCTCCCTCTCTCACTCCCCCTGCTTGTGTTCCCTCTCTGGCTGTGTTTCTCTCTGTCAAATAAATAAAATCTTTAAAAACAAACAAAACAAAACAAAACAAAACAAAAAACGAATTCCAAGTCTACTATTGGAATGTCATCCTAAAAATTATTTAACATATCTCAGAGTCAGCTAATCAGAGACTGTTGTCTCTAATGCAAAGGAGTTTAATTTCTCATATTGCATGGACTCTGAAGATAAACAGAGATGTCTATTACAAGACATTTATAAGTACCTGCAAATCTCTTTCCTGACTGCTTGTTACTCACTCTTCAAAATTCAGGTCAAATGCCATTTCCTCCATGAAACCTTCTCAACCTCTCCTGCAGAGTAGCACACTTCTCCTCCAGACTATCACATACACATACCACCATTTTAACACTCACAAAATTCCAATAACTTTTCTAACATGTTTTTCTTTCCCATTAGATCATGAGTATAAGAGCTAGAGAAAAAAGATGTCATGGCTCTTTATGGTTCTAGCACTTAGGCCAGTCAACTCACATATACACAGAAGGTAATTAAAAATAAATGTTTGTTTAATAAATGGATAATTTTTATATCACAGAATAAAAACTTTTAAGTTAAGGTTTTTGTTAATATTTCTCATACCATAACAACATTACTTAACAACTCAAGAAAATAGTGTGAAATTAGTGCTTAATAATTAGGTTTCATGCAAGGTTTTAAACATTCCACTTTCATCTTTTTAACCTAAGCTGCAAAGAATATATAAACATTTAAATAAATCTCATGATGAATCAGCAGCAACTAGGACTACATGGAAGTTTTAATTTCATTTCCCTCTTTTGTATTCATCTTCCTTTTTTTTTAACTCCTTGGCTTCTACATGTAGAAGGTTAAAACATATTTTTTTTAAAAGGTATGCTCACACAGAAGTTTTGGGAAATTAAACTCTTACTTGGAGCAGTAATACCGTTAATTTAATAAAAAAAGTTAAAATATTATAAAACTGTGGCAAAACAGAGAGAATAGGCTGGATCAGAGTACATCTGCCCACAGCTGGGGACATCCTGGCTGAGCGGGGTAGAGCTTGGGCCTGGGGCTGGCAGCTTCAGCACCCAGGATCCCCAGGACTCACCATTCCCCACCACTGGTGTCCCCCAGATCCGCTGACCTCACATACTACCTGGTCCACAAAGGGATGCCATTCCACCAGGACCATAGGCTCTCCAAGAAGGCCGTGTTCATGGCCAAGACCAAAGGGGTTGCCCTCTATCGCTAAAGGAGCTACAGGCCATTAGGCCCCTGTTTCGTGGGCAACAGGCTGCCTGTGATACTACAGACACAGCGTGGAGCAGTACACTGTCTTGAGTGGCACGGTGGGCTCCAGTGTCGACTGGCAAATCAGCCCGGTGTCAGCATTGCTGCAGGCCTAGCAGGCCTACAGCCCTCCCTACCCTGACTCCAAAAAAAGTGGGCCCAAGAGAAAAAAAAATTTATAAAAGCTGTGGCACTTAGTAGACAAATGGCAATAATTAAAGGAGCTGTTAAGGAGGTACTACTTTTCCAATAATCTCAACCAATTAGGGAACTAATTGGTACTTTTAGAAGTCCTAGGAACTTGCTTGTTATAAGAAGAGATCACTTACAACCATTTTTCTGGTGGAAACCAATCACTAATTGTATCACTTTCTTTTGCTTGGCTATAGTTTTTAAGGAAAATACAAAGTTCGAGGTATATTTGTACTATAGAGTTTCTATTCCTAGAATGTGTTGGTGTGAGAAGTGAAGGATATTCAAGGAAAGACAACTTTTCTTATTTTGTGCTTTGAGGACAAAGATAGGAAGATTCCATAAATGAGACTCTCGTGCTTTCTCAAAGAGAAGACTAGACAGAATATAGAAGCTGTGTCTCCTGTCTTCTTGTGCTGTCCACAGAGGCTAATAACGCAGTGCTACAATAAATCTATGTCCAGGCAAGTATGCACCTCTCTGAATTTACTCTTAAAACAAACAAATGTCACTTGGGGTGATTTGTGGTCTTTATTCTTGCCACTGATATGAACCAGGGAGTGGTAAACTTTTTCCATAAAGGGCCAAATAGTAAATATTTGAGACTCTGCCAGGCAAATGAGGTCTCTTTTCTTAGCTCATAGACTGTACAAAAACAGGACTGCAGGTCAGATTTTACTCAGAGGCTGACTCCCCGTATAGACACCTTTAAGAGTGGTATCTTTAAGATTACTCAGTGCCAACTATGCTTTTGAGGAGAGGGTCAGAATGGGGCAGCAGGAAGGACAGTGTAAAAAACAGTTTGGGGATATCCATAATAGTCAAGCTCTATGAATAGCCACTTTTAATACTCTAAGAGGTACTAAGATAACTATAAAAAAGAATCAGGAGATGCCATTCTCTAGTAACCTGTAGAAATATTTCTTTAATTGTAGAAATATTTCTTTAAACTGAAAGCAGTTTTTAAAAAGTTAGTTCTTATTATGAAGTACTTATCAAAATATTTTTTAAATCTACAATAGAAAGTAAAAGTGCTCAATTATTTCAGCTCTAACTTCTCTTCCAATTAAGAGCCTATAACTTAGAAAAAAAATTTTTTTAAGTTTTTAAATAAAGTACTTGACAAACTCTGGTGGGTATGAGTGCACATGATGAGTTGCATACTGTAAGGAATATTTTCAGTACCCAAACATTAAATCCTGAAGTCTCTAAGAAATCAGCCTGAACTTAAGTGACAGATGAATTTCAAAGAAGTCGCAACTAGCTAAAAAAAAGGCTTCCTTCCTTTTGACTCATCTCTAATTTTAGAAAAATATTGTAACTTAAAACTCAGTCCAACCCCAATCAATGTAGGTTCACTCTTGGTATCTCATGTCCTACACCAAAGCAAATGCTGGGAAACATTTAAACCAGTTCAACAAACATGGCAAAGGACACTGAACTTAATGTGAAAAACATCTCAAATTTACTTTCTAAATCAAGAAAAAGTGTGAACGTAAAAGTTGATATCCTCTTTTCTCTCAGGAGTGTAAATTTAACAAAGTCTAATAAAAATTAAAATGTATTTGTTATTACACGTTCATATATTAATTCAAATAATAAAACAAAAGATGTAATTTCAGATAGAATAAAAACCAGGGCAATCAAGAAAGATCATGGCCATGGGTCAGTGTCCCACAGGCTGAGATAATGAACAAAGTAATATTCTCAGGCCCTTGACTAAATTGTGTATATTCCTGTACTCTGATAATCAAAACCCTCAAAAAGAACGTATAAAAATTAGAGATAAACAAACCTAATTCACTCATTTTAGTATTTCCATTTGTTTTGTATGCCGAATCTGCAAGAGAGATAGCAAGAAAATGATTAGAGCTTAAAAGGAAATGCATCATATGGTTCTTTACCACAGGTTCATCATCAAAACCTTAACAGATCTTTATCATTTTAATACTTAAAACAACAGTTACCCATCCCTCAAAAAAAGTACCATCCTAGCTTTTTCTTAAAAAAAAAAAAAAGGACTGAGGCGTAGAAACTTAATGTGAAGATAAATAAGGTTCTTTTTTAGTTCCCATGATAAAGCAGTTTGGGCAAATAAACTCTGAAAATAAAGCAGAAGTAGACTGCTTGGAATGTACTAGTTTTCTTTCGCAGTCACGAAATCAACTTAGGGGCAACATTTTTTAGACCTCTTAGTCAAAAAGAAATGTAAATGAGGCAGAAAAATTGTATAGCCCTGAGCTATAAAATCTCAGTCTTGATTTTTTAGTATCATTATGCTGGGAGAATAAAAAGTCCCTGATCCTAGTTTAAAATCATCATGCTAACAAAAAGAATCATAGCAACATAAAAGGACAACCTCTGAAAAAGAATGAGGAAGCCCTTTATATATGTAAATGGGAAGATGTGTTACTATGTTAAGTAAAAATAAAAACAGACAATAGAAGGGTGCAGAAAAGAGTGTTTACTGGGTTAACGTTTGTGTTAAGAAGGGAGGAAAATATCACTTATACATGAATTTCCTTGTATCTCCATAAAATATCTCTAAAGAAGACCTGAGAAACTGAAAACATTGGTTGTCTGTAAAGGACAGAGAAGGCAGGGAGACTTTTCATCATGTATTTTAATAACTTTAAAATTTTGAACCATATGAATACATGTACTAACCTATTTAAAAATAAAATTATATTTATGAACAGTTATAACAACAGACAATACAATCTCTTACCAAATCTTGGACTTCTTAGAGGGGGTCTACGCAGGCTGATTATAGGATCTTCACTCACCACTAATATAGGAAGAGGAAATATTTAAAGATATATGGAATGTCAAACATATTAAATTTATTATACAATCATCTATTTATTCAACAAAGGTTTTTCTGAACCTTTCATTATGTTAAGTAGGGGAATAAATAGTGAGCCAGAGACAAGTTTTCTGCCATAAAAAATTTATGAACATGATGGAAAAATATGCAGTTTTTCTGAACAGATCAAATAAACTCTTCTAATATTCCCAATTAAGAACCAAATTTGCACCGGAGCATCACTCAATTATTTATTCCATTTGGGGATTATCCTCATTATGGATTATTCCTGGCATATTTTAATTTTGGGGTTAACTTCCTTAGAGTTAATATAGTCCCTCCAACTATTTAGCTTTGTGGGTATTCGAGAATTTTAAATAAAATGTTAATTTTAGGGTGCCTGGGTGGCTCAGTTGGTTAAGCCACTGCCTTCGGCTCGGGTCATGATCCTGGAGACCTGAGATCGAGTCCCACATCGCGCTCCCAGCTCGGCAGGAAGCCTGTTTCTCCCTCTCTCACTCCCCCTGCTTGTGTTCCCTCTCTGGCTGTGTTTCTCTCTGTCAAAAAAATAAAATCTTTAAAAAAAAAAATGTTAATTTTACTCTAATTTTAAATAAAATGTTAATTATTAGTCAGGTTTTGTTTCAGACTGTCTATGTTCAATGGCATAGGGTTAATGGGGAAGCCAATCCCATCATATAAAATGTTAACCTAGCAAACCAAGGTGTGTTTTATCAAAAAGCCCCAAACAATGTAATCTGAAGTCCAATATATATAAATTTGGATTATACTATGTCCATCTCCTTTGTCTCTATAAAAAGCATTCTGTTTGGCTCTGAATGATTTGTGAAAACCATTCTGAACTATCACTGGTCCCCTCCATTATACTAACTGCCTATACTTGTTTTTACAAAACTGACTTAACCCAATTTCCCCTTCAAAGTATCTAGAAGAGAAATTCTGAAGGGTCAGCCACTTATTTTTTCAAAAAATACTTACTGAGCATATTTCTGTGCATCTTAAAGGCAGACATGTATAAAAGCGGTTGAACTGATTTTATGTTGCTCAAAAAAGGCAGAACAGGGCGCCTGGGTGGCTCAGTGGGTTAAAGCCTCTGCTTTCTGCTCAGGTCATGATCTCAGGGTCCTGGGATCCTGGCCCGCATCTGGCTCTCGGCTCAGCAGGGAGCCTGCTTCCTCCTCTCTCTCTCTGCCTGCCTCTCTGCTTACTTGTGATCTCTCTCTTTATAATTTGATAAGCAAATAAGTAAAGTAAATAAATACTTATTTACAAATAAGTAAATAAAAAAACTTTAAAAAAAGGCAGAACAAAGATCAACAAGAGAAAGTTACAACAAAGAAGATTTTAGTTTATTACTTAAACAAATAAATTACTCTTGTCTCTAAAACAGAACAGATAATGAGGGAATGATCTTCATTTCAGTGAAAATGACCAGGCACTATATGCATGGATGTTGACAACCTACTCTGACAGAAACTTTGAGTAGACGACTTCCCTAAATCTTCCAGCTCAAAAATTTTATGAAATATTTACCTTAGTTACTAGCACTTCACACATCAGGTATTTAGAACTTTAAGAAACAGCTTTAAAAATAAAACTTGTACATGTTCATAATCCCATCATTACAACTTTCCTCTTTTCCTCTTCTGCATCCAAGCCTTTTCAGGTTTAGTTAAAGCCTAAAGCTCAACTTAATCTATAGACATCAATTACTATTTCAGTTCCATGTTTTAAGAAGCATTCTCTGTATTCTCTATGATGCACTTAGCCTTATATAAGACACTTAAAGGAGAAAGAGTACCAAAGAGAGGTATCAGAGAATAAAAGAGCAAGTATCGTTTTGTAGCAATCTTTGTCCTCTGACTGCTTTTGCTCACCACTGCACTCCCAGCATCTAGCATAGGGACTGGCATAAAGTTGGTGCTCAATAAATATCTGAAGAATGAATGAATGCTCCAAAGAATTAAATGTTCAGCAGCCAAAGAATCAAATGTTTGTGAAAAATAGTAGGCATTAAAAAATAATTATGATTACTTAGCTAGAAACCACAATTGCTAGAATAAAAGCATCTACCTGTAGGAAAAATGAAATTCTCTTAATATAATTTCACATTGTAACATCAGTTTTATGCTTTAAAGAATGATCCAATTGCAGAACAGTTATATCAGTATATACATGGCCTGAACCAAATGAACAACCCAATGGCTATTTCAATATGAAAATAATCCAATTCTGGAACTCTGAACAATATGAAGAGTTCAAACTGCATACCTGTTCTAAACTAATATAATCAATGTTTACCATGACTTGCAAAAACAGGATGACAAATGATGCGGTTATCTTTATTAGGCTGTTTCAGAAGGTGGTCCCTTGGTTTAGATCTTTAGTCTTTTTTTTTTTTTTAAGATTGATTTATTTATTTGAGAGAGAGAGAGAAAGCGAGCATGCATGTAAATGAGGGAAGAGACAGTGGGAGAGAATCTTTAAGGAGACTCCCCGCTGGGCAGGGAGCCCTACAAGGGGCTCAATCTCACCACCCAAGTGATGAGTGGAACGCTTAACTGACTGAGTCACCCAGGCGCCCCTCAAAGCATTTTTCTAAGAGAGTTTATAATCTTAACACAGTAACATAGGCATTAAATATAAAGGGTATTTTTATTTGGAACTAAACTTGAACCTTACTCTAATCTGAGAATAGATCAAATTATAAAGCATAATCTTTTTTTTTAAAGATTTATTTATTTATTTGAGAGAGAGAAAGCATGTGCGTGCACAGGAGGTAGGGCACAGGGAGAGGGATCCAGTCTCAAGCAGACTCCAGGGCTCAATCTCAGGACTCTGAGATCTTTAGACCTGAGCTGAAATCAAGAGTGTGATGCTGAACTGAATAAGGCACCAAGGTATCCCAAAGTATAATCTTATCAGAAGCAATAGATAAGGAAACAAGTCAAGATATATGAGTTAATGGGGCACTTGGGTGGCTCAGTTGTTAAGCGTCTGCCCTCAGCTCAGGACATGATCCAGGAGTCCCAGGATCGAACCCTGCATTGGGCTCCCTGCTCCGCAGGATGCCTGCTTCTCTCTCTCTCACTCCCCCTGCTTGTGTTCCTTCTCTAGCTGTGTTTCTCTATGTCAAATAAATAAATAAAATCTTAAAAAAAAAAAAAAGAGATAGAGGAGTTTAAAAAAAAAGTCAGGGATGATAAGTTTCATTGTTACCATTACTTATGGTTGTGAGACTATCCTGATATCAAAAAAAGCAAACTAAAAAGAAATGGAACTAGAAACCAAAGGATACTTAACATTAATAAATGAACTAAACCCTTCCCCCAGCTTTCTAAAATAAGTTAAACAGTTTTTCAAAACTCAAGTAGACTATCAATGTAGCCCACTTCTATATTACATTGATAGTAAGACATATATTTTTATGTTTAAAATCTCTGAAACTGGGATGCATCATACCACCTATAGCATATTACAGTTTAATTGGCAGCATTTCTTCCTTCCAGGTGGTACATAAAACAATGATGTGGATCTTAAAACTGATAACATTTAAATTTGATGAAATACTGACCACATCATTTTACTATCCAGACTACTTAATCCATTTTATTTTATTTTGTTTATTTTTTTTTTTTAAGTAGGCACTATGCCCAATTTGAGGCTTAAATTCACAACCCTGAGATCGAGTCACATGCTTTACTGACTGAGCCAGCCAGGCACCCCCCACTTAATCTAGCTGAAATGTAAAGTAGTGTGACATATTCATGCACATCACACTTAATGAACTTCACCAAGCAGCTAATTATTACAGGGAAGAGTGACAATGAGGTACTTGGGGAAAATGAAAAGGCTCTGGAGAAGACAAACCTGGGTATGAATTTTGGTTCCATCACACATCATGTAACTGTAGGGGAGTCTTAGCTTCTTTGAGCTCTGGTTCCCTCACCTATACAATGGGTACATCTATCCCACAGACTTATGTGAATGAATGACCATATATATATAGTGGCTGATAATTAATAATCATCCCATCTTTTCTTGACATATGCCTGTATGGTTTAATCCAAGAAACAATCTATAGAGAAGATTCATTGAACCTCTGGGTAAGTTATGATTTGGGACCCTTGATGAACCAGGCTGTAATATGTACATTAAAAAAAGTTGGTAAATAAGGCAAAAAACAAAATCACTTTTCTTACCTGGAATTTCTTCTGTTCTCTGGATAGTTTTCTTTGGGACTGTTTGGCTTAAAATAGTTTGTGAAGATGGTTCATCCTCTAAAAAACAGACATGACATTTGTCAATATTTATAACATCTGACATGGGTAGAGATTATGTACCTTAACGGCAATATATAAGAAATGCAAGTAATTCATTTCTTTAGAAATGTGTAATTAGATCTACCAAAATTTAGGAATTTGGGTATAACTACTCTTAAGGAATATAAAAATAAAGTATTCAGTTCTGATGCTTTATAATAAAAGTATATTAATTTAGAAATTTAAAAGATGGGCCAGAGTTTCAGAAATGATGTGGAAGAAAGCAGAAGTGAAGAATGTTTAGATCCTTATAGATCTACTAAAATAGAAATAAATCCTTTCTGTATTTGAACAAAGTTAGCTTATGTAACTGCACTAGGCTCTGTGGTAGCAGAGTCAATACAATGTAACCTACTTATTGCCTGCCATGTGCAAAGTGGTCTTCGGATACTGAAGGAGATAAAATTAACTTCAAAGATGTTGGGATCTTTGTCTTCCAGAAGCTTCTGATCTTGAGAGAGAGGTAAAACTAAGTGGGCTAGTGTCTTGAGTAGCTACACCCAATACCAGTTTACATCTCTTTAATATAAAGTTTTCAAAATCAACGCTATCTTCACGTGTGTCAGCACTTCATGGGCCGACAGGTAAGTGTTACTTATTACTTAGCTCTGAGCTGAAAATCCACCTCCTCTTCATATCTAGCTCCCACAAACTGTGTAATTCCATTGTGATTCAAATCCCCGGAATTTTAGCTTGTATGTGCCTTACATGGGGCTAACACGAAACTTCACCTGTGACTCAGTGTTAGATGGCGTAAGAGGTGGTGGGTGGGAGAGGATGGCTTAACCTGTGACTTACTAAAATCATACACTCGCTTTGCCAACATCCTTTCGGCCCATTTAGAGGAAAACTAAGGATCTCGTTTTGTCGAGCTACTTAACCGATGAGGAGGGTCCCCAACATAGCGAATTTTTGCAGAGACCACCATACTTGAGTCAGAGCTCAGGTTTATCAGGCATTAGGGACCTTCAAGTTCAGGATAACTGTCTTACCCCACCTCGGTGTAAGTACTTGGGTGGGGTCTCCAGACAATGCACCAACTACGCTATCCCTCCAGATGGCCCCTGACCAAATTTCCCCTCCCTGTCCCCCGACCTGGGCGGCGATGGAAAAGGGCTGGAAGGTTACATCAGAACCGTAACTCTCAGCAGGGGACTTCTGGCCTCTGAGAGAGGAAATGGAAGTGGCTTTGGTAACAACACCCGCAGGACAGAGGGAACTGAAGTGAAACCGAGCATGAAAGGTTTCGCGGTCCCGCTAGCCACCCAACTCGCCGTCCCCCCGTGAGGACCTGCGAAAAGAGGCAATTCGGAGCCCCCTAGGTCGATGCCCAGGGATGCGCAGGGGTCCCCGTTCCAGGTCGCTCCGCCCGACTGCCTTTCCAACTCTGCCCCAGCGCCTCTCGCACGCCGGCCGTCGCGGCGGATCCCTCGTGGGGGCGCCAGTCCATTCGTGCCGCGGAGCCACTGGAGCCTGGGCGGGGATGGGCTGCGCGGGGATGGGCTTGCGCGGGGATGGGCTGCGCGCGGATGGGCTGCGCGCGGATGGGCTGCGCGGGGACGCACGCCCGCCCGCGCCGCAAGCGCAACACGCTCGGCTGGCACCCGCCCGCTGCGCTCCCTCCCCGGCTCGCGGCAGAAACTCTTAACCTCCGGCGGCCTCACCTTCAGAAGAATGAAAGTCCCGTATTCCTCTCCTTGTGCTAACCGGAGACGGCTGGAGCAGGGGCTGCTGTGACTGTTGCTGCTGGCGGGTAGTCCTTCGCGTGTTCATCTCTTCGGCTCCCAGGAGTCGCGGCTGCCTCCGCTGTCGAGACCGAAGGTAGTATGTGCTTTCTCTCACTTCCTCTTTCGCAGAATCAGCCCGGAACTCTTCTAACGGGACTCTTCTTCTCGCCGGGGACTTTTCTTTGGCCACCCGGGGCTCGAAGTCGCCGTACACTTCTGGCGGCTCTTCTGAGAACCTCACTTCCCGCCGCCCGTGGCGCGACGGCGAAGGAGTTCCGTACGCAGGCGCGTCTCTGCCGTCGCCATTTTGAGGGGCGAGCCGGCGTCTCCCCTCCCGAATCGGGGCCCGGGGTGTGACGTACATCCCCCATCCTTCTCTCCCCGGCTCCGCCCGCCGCCCGTCGCCCGCCATAGTTGTTGACGTAGCTTGAGTCGGTCGCGAAGGTGGTTTGGGGGGGTCCCTAGATTCTCCTGCCGTTAGTGGCGACGGCTTCTCGTGGTGTTGGGCGGTGGTCGCGGTGGTCAGGGAGGCAGTTGAGAGTCGCCGGGGCCGCCGCCTGCGTCGTCGCTGCTGTGCTGCAGTCCTGCCTCTGGGCCCATGGTGTGTCCTGAGGGCTGTGGGAGAGGCAGTGCCTGTGCCGGGTCAGCTGTTGCGGGTCACTCCCGCCTCCTGGCTGAAGGCACCAAAGAGGAGGAGAGGGAGGACGACGTCGCTGTCCTTGGCCTTGGGGCAAGGAGGGTGGGAGGGGACGACGGAGAAGGGACAACTGGCTGGGCAAATTGCCTTTGCTAAACCCAGCTGCTTGTGGCAAGTGTTAACCGCACGCAGGAGACGCCGGTCCTGGCCCCTCTCTGGGAAAGGCCGAGCGAAAGCCGGGTGCAGAAGTTTCTGTATTTGCCCCCAGGCTGTTGCGCAGTTTTCCTGTAACCTTTTTGTTCGACTGCTATCGTAGCTGTACCTTTCCAAGTGTTTCTAGGAGGAGTGACAGTTTAAAGATACGTCTTCTAGTGCCATCTTTTCTTGGAAAAAACTTTAGTTTTAAACTGCCTATGAAGATAGCGAGTTTTAAAGTCACCTGTTGAGTGCAAAATCGAACCTACAGGCGCACACTCGGGTGGGTTTCAATTTGCAGAATTTATGCGGTCTTCTTCCTGGCTTTCGAACAAAAGCTCTATTCCAATAGCACTGTTCAGAAACCTAATTAGTGTTGTGTTGTGGACATTGAGAAATAAACGCTTTGATTAAGAGCAATTTAATTTTAACTTGTGATCCATTATTTTTATTTTGATTCTGGGTATGATGTGATCTACTGAATTTGACTTAGGGTTTCCTCTATTTAGTTTGCCGAATAGGAAAATGTATTAAGAGTTATTTGTTTCACCTTTCTGTATCATATTTACAGATGTAGATAATCTGCAGGTATTTAGCCATAGAGAAGGTCAATATTTGGGAGAAAGTAATGTTAAACATACACACTTGGCTTGGAGGGCTTTATAGAATTAATTTAAGTAAGTAGATTTAAGAAATCGTAATTTCGGGGACCAGTTACAATGAATGATTCTGAAAACTTTGAAGATTTTTATTTCAAGTTTTTTAAATCACCTTAGAATGCTTTTCAGCAACTCATTTGCTTAACTGGGCAAAAATTTCAATTTAATGAAATCTTCAGGTGTATTATGTTTTCACTAATAGTTATAAATATGGCTGCAGACGCGGTTACATGCTTTAGAGTCACGCCTGTCAGGAGCTTAGTTTAGTTTTGTTTACAATATACAACATAGCCAGAGAAATTGGAGGAAGAGTAACAAAGGAGTCTTTTAAGGGAAAAATCAAATCCCTTTAGTCTTTTAAGGAAAAAATCAAAAGCGTGTTCTCCTTTGTCCGCTTGGATTAAATACAGTATTTGGAAAATTTGTGGGACTTAATTCTTTGATAAAATGCTGAAAAGATTGATACTTGGTAATACCTGGCTTTGATTTAAATAATGATTTGTCTATTAGGTGCCTATTACTCATTATTAACATAATAAAAGTTTCATAATGTAATTATTAAAGGATATAAAACTTTATGGTATTAATATGCAATAAGTTCATATTATGAGCATTAATGCATAATAAGTACCTCTTTAAAACATTTTACCAGTGCAGTTTCTGTGTAGGAACTTGGATAAAGACTTTTAAACTTAGGTTTGGGGACATAGAAAGAAAGGACATCTTAGAGATTCTATATATTACTGAACAGTCAGAGAAGATGATCTTCATATTTTTAAATAATCACTACTGTATTATACAAAATGCTTGTAAAGGCTTAGGAAAGAAACTAATGGCTTTCCAAAGAAATCAGAAATCTTAAAATCAGAGGTATTGTTACTTTAACGTTAACACATTTGCTTAGGATTTTCCCTCTTTAGGTAATAAGAGTACATATTCCTAGCTCTGCCATATCTGCCTCCCACTCATAACAACCTTACAAATACCAACTTTTCGTCACTAACTGTGAGGTAAAGCTAAACTCTTGTCAAACCAGATTTTCTGCTGTAGATATTTTCCGAACTACAAGGCTGGCCCATAAGAGGTGACACTTGAGGCAGTAGATTCATAGCCAATAGCGTAAGGACTTGCTGGGTCACCGATATCAAGAAGGAGCATGAGCTCTGGATGTTAGACAATTACTCTGGAATTGAAGATGTATAGAGGAATTCAGTGGATCACAAGGGAAGACAGGAGAAGAAATGATTATAGCAAGGAATTTAATTCATATACTTACCAAACACCTGTGTTGGCACAGAACAGATGTTTGGTAAAGGTATGGATTAATGTGTATTCTTTACCCTTAGGGAATTTGTCATTTATTAGGGGAAAGACATCAACAAAAAATTGTAATTCAGATTAAATGACTGGCATCAATTAATATACCTAGCTCTGCCTACGTCTAGAAAACTAGTGTTGATGACATTGGATTTCGAAAGAAGCTATTTCAAAAGAAGTGTTTTATTTTAAAAAAATGTAATTGTTGTACATGAGTCTTTTTTGTTTAGGGTAAGCAGAAATCCAGTTATTTACTGAGAAAGCACCTATCAATTCTTTGTGCATAATCACATTTCTTGTCAGCTAGGGAAAGAATTTATATCTTAGTAGAAAGGCAACATTGTTAGAAGTTAAAGATGATTAAAATATTAAGAGAAAGTAAAAGAAATAGTAGCTAACTCCGTTTATTCCTGTTTCACACAAGTAATAGAAAAAATATTTTAAAGACTGTTAGTACAAATGAAAGTGTCTAACTGGAAATGTTATACTGAAATTTAAAAAAGTTGAATTCAACGAGGAGAATGGGATATAATATTCTTCCATTTATTCTTTGTTGGATTAGAAATTGCAGCATCTAGAAGTGTTCCCAAATTCTGTGATTTCTGTAGAAAGAATGAGAGATGAAGGCACCAAAGATCACCACTACAAGAATTATTAACCAAAGAAATATTTGAGCTTCTGCTCTGTACTAGACAAACCTTTGCTCTAGGTGCTGGGAATGTAGCAGTGAAAGAATAGACTAAAATGCAACCATCCCTGCGTTGGAATTTACATTTTATGAGAGATAAAAATCTAAGTAAAATAGTGTCTTAGTAGGAAATGTTATGTGGAAAAAATGAGGAAAGGAAAAGTGAGCTTTAAGGGGGATTTCTTCTGTAATGTTTTGAGTTGGTGTTGGTCAGGAACAGGAATTTTAGACTTACTTGACTGCCCCTGAGGTATCATGTGTTCTAGGGTAAATTCCTTGCCGTCTCTCAATCTTCACATTTATAGAATTAATCAAAATAATAGCTATTTTCTATTCATCATTTACTACTGTCATTTGGCAGATACCGTTATGTTCATTAATTAGCACGTTTACTCACTATAACCTTATGAGGTATGTATGTAAGAGCCTTGTCCCCATTTGATACAAACTGAGGTTTGGATTAAGAAACTCCTTGGAGGACACACCTAGTAAAAGTTGAGGCCCGGTTTCAAGTCACATCTGACTGGTGCTTGCCATTACTGTGTGGTGCTCCTCACTGAGTTGGTTACACGGGTGGTTCCAGACTAAATTTGTAAGGGCTAGAGTTTGTGGTTGTCTTGCAGAGATACGTGCCTTCCTGTGGGATTCCAGGGGAACTGGCTCCAGGCAGTTATTTGGCGGGCACTCACCACGCCCCTTGCCGGGGCTCTGGCGGGTGGGGGGAGAGAAGAGGAAGAGGGGTGCGTCCGAGGAAGGAGAAGGGGCGGGCCAACTACCAGTCCCAGCATTCCGCGGGCTCCTCCCCTCCCCAGGGCGGTCCTGTCACGTGGACAGAGACTGGGACGACGTTCTGATCGGCTCGGTCGGGGGAGGGGTGCAGTCCGGCGTCGTAGAGCGGAAAGAATACCTGAACGGCTACCCTGACGTTGACAGTTGACAATTTAAGACCCTGGTAGGATTTTTAAGTAAGTAAAATGTATATATAACTTTCCCATGTGCTAATATTTGATCTGATATCTTTGGAAAGATTTTTCCGAAATAATCCTTCCCCACCCCCACCTCCCAACCGCAAAAACCTTAAACGGAGCAGTTTGGGGGCATATTTTTGCTTTGGAGTAAAAGGAGAGAAATCAAATCTTATAAACATTAAACAAATTAAGGTGGGTATAAATATTTGGTTTGAACTTTGAGACGAGAAGCAGAATTCCTGTAAGTCTCAAAATATAAACGGGAAATCGGCCAGTACAGGTGACGATTACTCTCTTTACCTGCGTACCTAACGAGATCTCATTACTCGTCATCTTTATCCTTATAAAGTAGTACTCTCCCCACACCTTTTTTTAGCCTTAATGGTGCTAAGTGTTAAGTTTGAAGTTTTGGTAAGAACCTACAATTATTTACTTTACATATTATTTATATATATGTATGTGTAAATATATTTAGTTTAATTTCACATCCGTTGTGAAAGTTTACCCATTTTTCCTTCCTTCAAGAAAGTGTATGGTGTTCTATTAGTCGTGCTTGTTAGACTTTCTATATAGAGGAGTTATCTTAACCTGATTCTACATACTGCTTTTGTTTCGATTTTACCTGTCTTTAGTTTTAAAACATTTTATTTTTGATTTGTTTGAGAAATCTTTTACTTGTTCCTATTTTTTTAAAGAATTGGGGCTGTTGGGGTGGCTTGGAAAAAAATTTAACGCCATGGAATCTGTCTATATTTATCAGTTTCATTTTTAAAGCACATGATTAGCATATACATGGCCAGGGGAAAATCATTTAATGAAAAAAGGAACTTCAGGGTAGAAGAACTAAAAATGTTCTTGGAAGCACCTGTGTGGATTACAGCAGTGGGAAAACTGACATTTCCTACTGAAACTTTAAGTGAGATCCTCTTCTCGGTAATTTTTATTATGTTGAAGGCAGAGTCCACAACTGGATTACCAGTTTTACTGCTAGTTCATCAAATAACCATGAGTGACTCACTTAAGCTGTATTTCATGTATCTTCCCTACTAGCCTGAGAGCTCCTGTAACTTATGAATAGAGTAACTTAGAAATCTAGCTAATATTTGGGGATTTTGGAGTATTTTAGTAATGTATTGTGTCTTGTATGTAATTTTTTTTGTCTAAAAAGTTATTTTAAAATGTACACCATGGAAATCCACTTTTCTCTGAAGCTCACTTGAATTTCCTGAGAAGTTTGCTCACAGAAGCCCTGTCAGCTTTCTCTTTTTCATTTTGCATATAGAATTTGTGTTGAAATTTCATTAGTATTTTACATCTTAGGACTATTACTGTGTCCCACAAAACATAAGTCCATATAGTAACTACACTTTTAAGTTTTGCACAGCAAATCAAGATTTTTTGTGAATAAAGAATGATGTCCCCAACATTGGTCATGAGTATAGAGTTTGGAATCAGAGCTGAGTTCGAATCTTAAGTGAGTTTTGTTTTGTCACTGTGTGACTTGGACAGGTTGCTGTATTGCCCTGAGCTGCTTTCTTCATCTGCAAAATGGAGAGTCATAGGGTTGTTTGGAGTATTAAATGGAATAGTTTAAGGACTCAGTAGATGGGAACTGTTAATACTAATTAGGCTACTTTCCTCTTTACTGACACTAAAGGAGCTGGTCCATGATTTTGATAATAAAAGTAGAAAGAAAATTCACCTATAATTCCACCACGTCAACAGATCAAATTGATTTCTTAAAATATATTCATTTAGCCCTTGACCATTTGTATATATAATTTAAATATATAGACCTTTTTGCAAAAAGTCAATTTTACAAGATTGGTATATTAACTTCTGAGAGTTTTATATAAATAGAACTGTCTGGGTCTGCCTTTATTCTGATTTACTAGTGAAGAAACAGAACTTTCCTTTAGCCCAAGTTCAAATAATAATAGTTTTTGGGGACATCTTTTTTGCCCTCATAGTGGCAAATGTGGTACATTATCTTTTTAACCCTCAGTGCCTCTTCTTTCTACGTAGTGTTACTCCTTTTTGTGGTTAAGAAAACAAAGGCTTGGAGATGAGTTTACCAACGACTGTGCAGGCCCATTCTGACCTTAGAATACAGTGCTGCAAGGGCTTTATCTTTGCAGCTTCAGTGTATGGATATTAGGTCATACATGTAGGCAGGAATTGATCCTGGAGGCTGACTTACAACTTCTTTATATAAAAGTGTAACAGTATCTGTAATTACTGTAACCACTTTAAAAAACTTTTTATAGGAAAATAGGGAAGTGTTGACTGTCTTAATTTTTTTATAGGAAAAGAGTGAAGAATAGTGAAGTGTTGACTCTGAACAAATGAAGCATTCACCTATAGTTTTATTAGTTGTGTCAGTAAAAGTATGACTTATATACAAGATGAGTTACTAAGAGTAAATCTTTCTTTTTTTTTTTTTATTAAACATAGGGTCGACAGTGAAAGAAAACTTCAAAGCAGTGTTTCTCAAACTTTAGAGTGAAGCATTAGAATCATTTGGCAAACCTCTGAAAACATAGCCTACACCAGCCTCTCAAATATTCTGGTTAAAGTAGGTCTGGGGTCAGGCCCAAGAACTTACATTTCTCATATGCTCCAAGATGATGCTAATGATTTCCAGCTAATGAGTTCAGTAAGGAAACAAATATTAGTGGTGGCTGTCCAAATTGTTGGTTTGACAGTCAAACTTTGGTTTTTAAGCACTATCCTTTGCTAAAAGGAGCCAGGATTTTTTTTTTTTTTTTTTTTTTGGAAACATAGTTGACCCCAGGGCTGAAGCAGGGAGCCTGGAACATCTTAAGTGCTTGAGATTAAGGAAATGTTCACAAAAGTTTAGAGGCTTGTTGAAAGGACACAGGAACTTGAAGGAGCTTCTAATGGCCAAAGTTGGAACAATTTTAGCAACAAAATGAGTGATGGTAATATTGAATTTTAAGGCATGGAACAAATTAAGTATCCATGCTGAATGGAAATAGTTGAAGAAACAAACGGGAAAAGGGACAACTCTTTCTTACCTAAGAAGTCCAGGGAATGAATGAAAAGCAGGAAGTAGAAAATCATCAGGCAAACAACACTGTAGTAATTATTGCAGACAAAATTCACTTGTAATGCTAGTGGATGGAAGTTTGAGGAAAATCAGGATATTTGCATGGTTTGAGAAGCTCTCTCTTAAGGTAATTATTAGCTGCACAGGAAAAACTAGTAACTTGGCATTGGAGATACCATATTAACCCAATGATTGAAGTTAACATCACCAGTAGTAGGACATGGACATCATGAAGTCAGTGACATGATGCAGTTAGAAGGATACATCATCATTTCTTTGGTGTTACTCCTGCCAAAAATGCATGAGAAATGTCATGAGAAAACACAATACAAACCCAGATCGAGGATCATTCTACAAAATAAGTGACTTACTTTTCAGAAGTGTCAAGGTCACAAAGACTAAGTAAGGTCACAAAAGACAAGAGAAACTGTAAAGACTAAGATACGGTCACAGTTTAGAGATTCAAGAGAATTGACAACTAAATGCAGTATGAGATCCCAGATTGGATCTGGAACACAAAGAGGACATTAATGGAAAAACCGGTAAAATTTGAACAGTCTGTTGTTTAGCTAACTGATTTGTACCAGTGTTAGTTTCTTGGTTTTTTTATTTAAGATTTTATTATTTTTTTTATGAGAGAGAAGAGGCCTGGCATATTATGACAATAAATCTGGTCCATAGGAGCGGGCAAGATTTAGAAACCTAGTTTTAAACACAGACACAAATAGCTGGTATAAGTATAAAAATACCTGAACTTGGCACTGGTCCCACTATTGAAAGCTGTTTATTAACCTTAAAGGTTTTACTGCTGGTGTTTCAATTTGAACCATGACTTTTGGTTCATTAGGGCAAGGTCAGTTGAAATGTATGAATAAATGTCTAAAGCATTTGTTCCTTTTTGCTTGTCCACACATACACCTGTTTTGTCTGTCAGTTCCTGAGTGAGAGCAGAACTTTTAGCAGCTGTTTTCTAACTTAGGATTGGTTGGTTGGTTTGTTTGGCTCTGTGTTCTTTTTAAGAGGGAACAGTGTATGTGGTAAGTCGTGCTAAAGATTGTCATCTATATACCTTCTCTCACTGATTTCAAGACTGCCAAATTAGAAATACTTCCTCACAGAATAGTCTGAAGACTTTTTGAGGAGCATTTGTTTTCATAATATAGTTTTATTTATTTATTTTTTAAAGATTGTATTTATTCATTTGACAGAGAGAAACACAGCCTGAGAGGGAATACAAGCGGAGGGAGTGAGAGAGGGAGAAGCAGGCTTCCTGCCGAGCAGGGGTCACAACATGAGAAGAAGGCAAACACCGAGCGACTGAGCCACCCAGGCGCCCCTATTGTCCTAATACATTTTTAACAAAATTATTTTAGATTATGTGACTTTTAAAAGAAGATTCCTGTTTATATCCATGCTCCTTAATCTCCTGCCTATAAATTCCAAACTACAAAATAGGAAACTTGAGTAGTTTGACTTTGTGTATGAAACTTAGCAGAGAAATTGTCTTACATGGTTAAATTTAGAATATAATACTCCATGGAAGAAAATAATTAAAATGGGAACTCACAGTTTAAAGCATTTATATTTTTTTCTGTGTATCTGTTTTCTGATTTTATATATCATATGAGGAGTTAGTGGAGGCTGAATTCTAAGGGATATATTTTCTTGGAGAAGTCACCCCAATCCTGACTCAGTCTGAGTCTTACATTATCCTACCGTAAAAAGAACAATTTTTACCGTAAAAAGAAGAATTTTTGTCTGTTAAAGGCAGATTTGACCGTGCTTACTAACATCCATTCAGGAAATAGCAAAGAATGAAATAGAATCAATATTTAGAGAAGATAAATATTTAATATGTATTAAGCTGCCATCATTAGTAGATAAAAATTTCAGTGGATTTAGAGTTGCATTTTCATTTTGCAATTATAGTGCTATTTTCTAAATTTTCTTCTAAGTTTAGGAAGAATCTTAAATTTACTGTAGTTCTTACACGCACCAAAACCTAATTTGTGTTTTCCTTTTGTGTAGCATTTGTGCAGTAGATAAACTCTTTATAAACTTTGGTTTTTACCCACTGTTACTGGTTAAAAGGTTTGAAAATTTTGCTTCTTCTGTGGGTCTTCTAGAATTTCCTATGAACTCCACATGCAGTCTTTTAATATCCATTTGAAGGCCTTTAACCTTTACCCAAAGCATTGTTTCCAGTCTGGATTCCCTGAACATCTGGAAGTCCTGTAAGATTTTTCTTTATGTATCCATAGTACTTGATATTGAGCGAGCTGCATGGTTGGTTTCTTTAGTAATGTAAGCAATTATGTTTAATAATCAGTAGAGAAATGGTGGTTGTCAAGATATTTTCAGCATTTCTGTAAGTCTAATAGTAATCATATATTTAGTTTAAATCAACTGCTTTTAATGTAAGCTAACAATGAGTTGAGGAAGGAAACAAATGCAGAATATCTAAATCTTTTCAGCTTTATGATAGAGGCATTTTGAATATTTATCTGTAATTTAAAATACTGAAAATTTCTAAACCAGGGCTAGTAACAATAATTCTCCTCTTTTTTAGAAATTTTGATTGGCAGATTGACATTGGCAGATATCTGATCAATAAAAATGAGAAAATGAAATTATTGGAAGATTGCTGGTTGTTTAGACATCCTTCCAAAATGAGATCTCAGGAGGGGTGTGCTAGAATAAAAATTACATTTGGTAGTTAAACGATTAGGGACCATTAACAGCCTAATGGTTTTTTTATTAGTAGGATCTATTAGAAGTATCTACAGAGGATCTATTCTCTTTCCAGAAAGAAAGCAAAAGTGTACATAAAAAATCTTGATGTAATTTCAGGGGATTCAGAACTCTCTAAACCTGTCATAGATCCTTTCGTGTGGAAGTGGAAGACTGTGGTAGGTAACTTTCTCCCCCTCAATATATACACACACCACTGAAGAGTAGCAAACAGGTTGTGAAGGGGCTTTTTAAAGCTTAACTGTTGCTGCTTCAAAAAGGTACCACTGAAGAGTAGCAAACAGGTTGTGAAGGGGCTTTTTAAAGCTTAGCTGTTGCTGCTTCAAAAAGGTACTCTCTTTATAGAGTACAGGCTCTGGAACCAGTGTGCCTGGATTCAGATAACTGATTTCTCTACAGTGACCTGTGACCTTTGCAAGTTGCTCAACCTGTCTGTTTCCTTAACTATAAAATTGATTACTGTAAGGATTACATGAGTTAATACATGTAAAGTGCTTAGAACAGGAAGTGGTATTTGGTGTTAGTTATTGTTAGTAAGCATTATTATCTCACAAAGGATTACTGTGGAATACCTGGCCACATGAGGTTCTCTGGGCTACAGCTTACTTGGAGGAAGGGTTCCTTTTTTTAAATTTATCTCAAAGGCACCACATGAAATAAAATTCTTACGCGCACATGCAAGCCTTTATGGGAATATGCCTAGATAAGCTTTCTTTTCCATACCAGCAATAGGTAGGCTTCTTTTATTTCTCTGAAGAGATAGTTGCTTACAATTTTATGAGAAAAATGAAGATCTATATCCTTCCTTTTTTTTTTTTTTTTAAAGATTTTATTTATTTGACAGAAACACAGCCAGTGAGGGAACACAAGCAGGGGGAGTGAGAGAGGGAGAAGCAGGCTTCCTACGGAGCAGGGAGCCCGATGTGGGACTCGATCCCGGATCTCCGGAATTATGACCTCAGCCGAAGGCTCAACCAACTGAGCCACCCAGGCGCCCCTATATCCTTCCTTTAAAAAAAAAAAAAAAAATACTGTATTTGAGAGGGAGGGAGCACTAGCAGGAGGAGGTGGCAGAGGAAGAGGGAGAAAGAAGTGGGCTCCTGCCCTTTACGAGGCTCTATCCCAGGATCCTCGGATCATGACCTGAGCTAAAGGCAGACATTCAACCAACTGAGCCACCGAGGTGCCCAGATCTGTATCCTGTAGGCTCTTTTATCCTCTATATGTTACTCACCCTCTGGACAAAATAATTACTGCTGCTCTTGTTCGCAATGTGGAATTTTGGTTTTGCTAAATCTCCTTTTCTAGCCCATTGCTATTTCCACTCTCCTTTTTTTAAAAACTATGACATACTGAATAGAGATTCTGTAAGCCATTATGACTTATAACAGTGAACCATGTACCTCCACTGATTATATAACACCCAGTGCTGCTTGTATCATGTGCCCTCCTTAATATCCATCCCTCAGTTACACCATCTGCCCACCCCCCCCAAATTATCTTTGAAATATTTTTAGTATGCCCTCCTCAGTCCTATCCCCCTTCCTCTCCCATCAAAGGTAATGATTATCCTTTGCTTATCATTCTTTCCTTTATAGTTTTATTGACTATTCCTAAATAATATAAACTGTGTAAGTGTGTGGGTGGGTGGAATGGGGTATTCTGGTACTTTTTAGCTTAATATTTTTGAGTTCCATCTGTTTCTGTATGTACAGTGTTACATTGTACAACCATAATGAGGATTTCCCCACCACCACCACTGCAGTAAAGCAAGTATTGCAATAAAGGGAGTGAAGTCAAATTTTCGGTTTCCAGTGCATAAAAATTCTATGTATGCTATACTATAGTACATTAATTGTGCAATAGCATTGTTTTTTTTAAAAACATATATATAAATACCTTAATTAAAAAATAATTTGTTGCTAAAAATATGCAAACCATTATTTGAGCTTTTAGTGAGTCATAGTCTGTTTCCTTGTGGAGGGTCTTAGTCTTAGCTCAATGTTGATGACTGCTGACTGTCCAGGGTGATGGTGTGAGGTGTCTGTGGCAATTTCCTAAAATAAGACAACAGTGAAGTATGCTGCATCAGTTGAGCCTTCCTTTCATGAATGATTTCTGTGTGGCATGTGATCCTGTATGACAGCATTTTACCCACAGTAGAACTTGTTTTAAAATTGGAGTCAGTCCTTTTAAACCCGGCCACTGCTTCATCAACGAAATTTGTGATCATTTTGTTGTCCTTTCAGCAGCCTTCACAGCGTCTTCACCAGGAATAGATTCCATCTCAAGAAATTACTTTTTTTGTTCATCCATAAGAACCAACTCCACATCCATTAAAGCTTTATTATGAAATTATAGCAGTTCACTCACATCTTCAGGTTTGAGTCCTAATTCTAGTTCTCTTGCGATTTCCATCACATCTGCAGTTACTTCCTCCAGCTGAAGTTTTGAACTCCTCAGTCATCTATAAGGATTGGATCAGTTTCTTCCAGAATCCTGTTAATGTTGATTTCGACCTTTTCCCATAAATCAGGGATGTTTTTAATGGCATCTAAAATGGTGAATCATTTCCAGAAAGTTTTCAATTTACTTTGCCCAGATCCATGAAAGGAATCATTCTCTAATGGCAGCCATAGCCATATTTCTGAAATAATAAGACTTGAAAGTGTAAATTACTCCTTGATTTGTGGGCTGCAGAGTGGACATTGTGTTAGCAGGCACAAAAGCAACATTAACCTCGTTGTACATCTCCCTCAGAGCCCCTGGGTGACCAGGTGCATTTTTAATGAGCAGTAATATTTTGAAAGAAGTCTCTGAGCAGTAGGTCTCAACAATGGGTTTAAAATATTCAGTAAACCATGTTGTAAACAGATGTGCTGTCATTCAGGCTTTGCTTTTCCATTTCTAGCGCACAGGCAGAGTAGATTAGCATCATTCTTTAAGGGCCTTAGGATTTGGGGAATGAAGCAGTGGCTTCAGCTTAAAATCACCTCTGCATTGGCTTCTAATAAGAGCTTAAAATCACCTCTGCATTGGCTTCTAATAAGAGTCGCCTGTCCTTTAAACCATCTTCCAGATGACTTCCTGCAGCTTCCCCATTAGCACTTGGTGCCTCACGTTGCACTATTACATTACAGAGGTGACGTCTTTAAACGTCATGAACCAATCTCTGCCGGCTTCAGACTTCTGCTGCTTCTGCTTCATCTCATCTTTCAGACTGCATAGAATTCAAGAGTGAGGATTTTGCTCTGGATTAGGTTTTGTTGCTTAAGGGAATGTTGTGGCTGGTTTGATCTTCATTCCAAACCATTTAAACTTTCTCTGTATCAGCAAGAAGGCTGTTTCACTTAAGCATTTGTGTGTTTACTGGAGCAGCACTTTTAATTTTCCTCAAGAATTTTTCCTTCACATTCACAACTCAGCTGTTTGGTGCAAGAGGCCTTGTTTTTCAGCCTGTCAGCTTTGGACATGCCTTTCACACTAAGTGTAATCATTTCTAGCTTTTGATTTAAAGTGAGAGGCATGCAGCTCTTCCTCTCACTTGAACATTTAGGGCGCATTGTAGTGTTATTAACTGGCCTAACTTCAGTATTGTTGTGTCTCCGAATAGGGAGGTCCAAGGAGAGAGAGAGAGAGAGAGAGATGTGGGAACAGCCAGTCAGTGGAGCAGTCAGAACACACAAAACATTTATCAAGTTCTCGGTCTTATATGGTATGGTCTCAGACACCCTAAGACAGTCATAAAATGAAAGATCAGTTACCATAGATTGCCATAGCAAATATAATTAATAGTGGAAGAGTTCGAAATATTGTGAGAATTTCCAAAATGTAACACAGAGACACAAAGCAAACAAATACTGTTGGAAAAATGATGCTGATAGACTTGCTTAATGCAGGGTTGCCACAAGCTTTCAATTTTTAAAAATGCAGTATCTGATGAATGGATAAAGAAGATGTGGTACATATATACAATGGAATACTATGCCTCCGTCAGAAAGGATGAATACCCAACTTTTGTAGCAACATGGACTGGACTGGAAGAGATTATGCTGAGTGAAATAAGCCAAGAAGAGAAAGTCAAGTATCGCATGGTCTCACTTGCGGTGCATGAGGGGCAAACTGGAGGACAGTGGCAGA
>PITA01011572.1:0-66145 GCA_004023965.1 Spilogale gracilis | reverse complement strand
TTCTGGGATTTCATCAAAATAAAAAGCTTCTGTACAGCAAAGGAAACAGTCAACAAAACAAAGAGGCAACCCACAGAATGGGAGAAGATATTTGCAAATGACACTACAGACAAAGGGCTGGTATCCAAGATCTATAAAGAACTACTCAAACTCAACACCCAAAAAGAAGATGAACACATCAAAAAATGGGCAAGAGACAGCAAGAGGCTCTTCTCCGTAGAAGATATACAAACGGCTAACAGACACATGAAAAAGTGTTCAGCGTCACTAGCTATCAGGGAAATTCAAATCAAAACCACACTGAAATACCACCTTACACCAGTCAGAATGGCCAAAATTAACAAGATAGCAAACAACAAGTGTTGGAGAGACTGCGGAGAAAGGGGAACCCTCTTACACTGTTTGTGGGAATGTAAACTGGTACAGCCGCTTTGGAAAACAGTGTGGAGATTCCTTAAAAAAGTGAAAATAGAGCTACCCTATGACCCTGCATTTGCACTACTGGGCATTTACCCCAAAGATACAGATGTAGTGAAAAGAAGGGCCATATGTACCCCAATGTTCATCACAGCAATGGCCACAATCGCCAAACTCCTGAAAGAGCCAAGGTGCCCATCAACATATGAATGGATAAAGAAGATGTGGTACATATATACAATGGAATACTATGCCTCCGCCAGAAAGGATGAATACCCAACTTTTGTAGCAACATGGACTGGACTGGAAGAGATTATGCTGAGTGAAATAAGCCAAGAAGAGAAAGTCAAGTATCGCATGGTTTCACTTACTCTCAGTGCATGAGGGGTAACCTGGAGGACAGTAGGAGAAGGAAAGTAAATGGGAACTAGGGTAATTCAGGGAGAGAAACGAAACAACAGAGACTTTGGACACAGAAACAAACTGAGGGACTTGGAGGGAGGGGGCTGGAGGGATGGGAGAGCCTGGTGGTGGGTACTGGGGACACCTATTGCGTGGAGCACTGGGTGTGGGGAATGGGGAATGAATCTTGGAACACTGGGAAAAAAAATTTAAGTAACAATAAAAAAAAAACGCAGAATATAAATAATGGTGAGGACATGGAGATAAGGGAACCCTGTGCTCTGTTGGTGGGAGTGCAAACTGATTCAACCATTACAGAAAGCAAGTAAGAAGAGTCTCAAAAAATTAAAGTTAGGACTACCATTCAATCCAACAATCTCACCTCTCGGTATATATCTATAGAGAATTAATACAAGATTTTCTTTTAAGATTTTATTTATTTATTTGACAGAGAGAAACACAGCTTGAGAGGGAACACAAGCAGGGGGAGTGAAAGAGAGAGAAGCAGGCTTCCTGCTGAGCAGGGAGCCCAATGTAGGGCTCAATCCCAGTACTCCAGGATCATGACCTGAGCTGAGGGTGGATACATAATGACTGAGCCACGCAGGCGCCCCTGAATACAAGATCTTAATGAGATATCTTCATTGTAGCATTGTTCACAAGTAAAGATATGGGGACAACTTACATGTTCATCAACAGAAAAGTAGATAAAGAGGATGTAATATATATTAACATATATTATATATAATTACAATTATATTTGTACTCTATTGCACATAATAGTATATTTATCTAATTATAATTAATAATATATAATTGCATTAATTTATATTAATATATCTCTGTCTATGTACAGTGATGGGCTATTTCTCTGCAAAGCAAAAGACAACTTGCTCCACCTTGCATACCTTCTGCTATTAAATAGCCACAGAACTCGATGGGACTCTGGATTTGGGAATTAATATTTACTACATATGAGCATTCAGTTCTGACCAATTTTCTGAATAACCTATTAGAGGAATCCAGGAAAAATTATTCAAGCCAAGAGCAAGAAGTTCTACCACTTGGGCCTGCAACAGATCTAAGAATACTTTGTCAATAGTAGATCGAGATACTGAAGGTGCTTGCAGAAGCCCAAGGAAAATCACAGTTGAGGGTGTCTGTCCAATCATAAGTTAGTGGAAGAGGACAGCACCTTCATAAAAGGAAGAACACCCAGAAATAGACCACCCATGCAATGGGATAGTTTGGTGAGCATATACATTGCGGCAAGATTACCAAGAGCAACATAATTAACATATCTATCATTTCAGATAGTTAACTTTTTTCTTTTTGTGGTGAGAATGCTTAAGACTTATTCTCTGTATCAATTGTTTTCCACTTTATGTGCTTATAGATGTAACTGCTAGAAACCCCTGATCACAAAATAAAGCTGATAGCTGTGGAAAGGGTTTGTGATTGTTCTGCCAATCAGTTTTTCAAATTCCTTCCTAGTTGTATTTCTAAAATCATGTAATATTTCTTACCTAAGTTCTCTTTCCTTGCCCTCACAGGACTCTCCCTCCAAAATGATGCATTCTTTGATGGTAGTTGAAAGATTTAAGAAGTAAAGTTATTAAACTAAACTTGTCATTACTCTCATAGCTTCACTTTATCGCACACCTGAATTCAGAACATTCTGGCACAGCCCAAAGTACTCAGTTACTAAAGCCAAGCCTCACCCTTCAAGGGAAGAGAAGGGAAGATGGAAAGGAAGGAGGTTATGGTGCTTTTGAGTTATCAAGGAAGGCTTTCCCTGTGTTTGGTTGCTAAGCCCAGGACAATCACCTGATTAAGTCTGGAACAGTTGAAGACTATTGTTTTCTGTTATAAATTGGGTGAAGAATGATTGTGCATTTAATATGTCCTTGGGGCAAGAGTATATTTGAAAGCTGGGGATATAGGAAATAGATTCCTTTAAAATTATCTGTATACCGCTTGGACCCAAGAATTGGAAAACCAAGGGATCTTATCATTCCTAATTCCTAAGGGTTCCAATAAGTTCTACAACCCTTTCTGGTACCCATCATTGGTTACAGAACAGAATCCACCCTCAGTAGTTTGAGCATACAGGGATTTCTTACAGGATATTGAAAGGCTTATAAAATCACTAGAGAAGGTGAACAACAGGCTCTAGACCACGCTCTCAGAAATGACTCTCATGGTCCCATGTAGTAAGGAGGCTGGTAGCTCTTTCATGGAGTATGAGTAGTCAGTCTGACACTTTGGGAAGCTGCTACATTAGCTGCTACTCCAACTGTAAGGCCACGAAACAGGTGGTGTTTAGATTTCTAGCCATTAAATAAAGGAAGGCATGCTTGGGGAAAGGATGAAAGAGATGGAGCACCAGAGTGCATATGCACAATAGCAAAATGGTGGTAACACAGAGTTGGTGTGGAAGGGTGCCTAGTGGAGAAGGAAAGGAAAAGGCATCAGGGTCATAGCCAAGAGAACCAATCTTGGGCAACAACTTGCTGACTCCTTGGAGAAGGTGCCAAAATTTATTACTTTGATAACATTTGTTGGATTTTTCACATTAAGTGAATGTAGGAAGTAGGATGTACTAAAAGAAAAGGGTAAGTGTCTTGAGGATTGCTTGGTTCGTGGAAGAAACACAATCACAGAGGGAGGGAGGGAGGTTTCCTAAGGGCTTTTGGCAGTTAACTGCCATCCCAGGATTCAGGGTACCCATATTTTCCTATAGAGATAGCTCAAATTCAATGTACCCAAAGCTATGTGTATGGATAGAGATTATGGTGGCAGTATGTGCCTGACAGCTTCCAATTCCTTTCACATGTAATGGTATTTTCTCTCCCTGTGTATTTCCAAAGACCCTGTGAGGTAATGCTATGTTTCTTCAAAGACTATAAGCACTGTGAGGGCAGGACTTTTGTTTGATTTTTCCACCACTGTATTCCTGGAAAATAGATAAAGTGGTACCTTGTGAAGAGGATGTGTTTGATAGATTTTTACTGAATTAATGAATAAAGAGATGAGTTCAGAAAAACCCACTCTCATTATTAGGTTTGTGAAAATGTTTTTATCAGTGTCTGAGTAACAAATTGCTAGTTCTAATAAGAGTTGTCATTGATGGGTCATTTTAACCAAGTCTCAGATATAGAGAGCAGAGTAAGTTGTCTGGATTACCTGGCCAACACCATCTGTCCCTGGTATCAAAGTAAAAGACACATGAATATGGCTTTAAAACTACAACCTCAATAGCAACAATTTAATGAGTGCCTACTATGAGCTAGATGCTCTACCAAGTACTTAATATTCATCATCTGATGCAGGTCTCAAATACACCCTCGAGATAAATTTTATTATTCCTATTTATAAATGAGCAAGCTGAATTTCAGATAAAGCAACCGAGACAAGGTCATTGGCTTAGAATCTAAATTTTACTTGAAGCCATTTACTCTGGTTTCTGAATAGGAACACTGAAAGGAAACTCACATGACTTGGTTCCAGACCCAACTCTGTTGCTGAGTACCTTGGATTGGTGGACATTGCAGCTTCATGCTTGCCCTGCACACTCACAGGTCTATCCTTCCCAGCCACTGCTGGTGAGATTGGGCCCTGTGGCCAGCCCTGCCAGTGAGCAACGAGAGGAAATGATTTCTGTCAATTGCTGGTGGAAGCATTGCAATCTTTGTTTTCTCTCTCCTGCCATTGTGACTAAAGAGGATGTGTGTTCCCTACCTTGCAGCTGCAAGATGGCAGAGCTTCCACTACCCTTAATTCCCGTGGTTTTATAGAGCAGAGCCCCCTGACAACCCATGTTGGACACACCCTGTGAGTGAGAACACACGTGGGACTTTAAGGATATTTGTTATCATGGGATAACCCAGCTCATTCTGACCATTACTCTCAGTCAACTATCCTTCATCCTGAGTCTCAGGTTTTTTTTAAATGATTTTTTAAAACGTTTATTTATTTGAGAGAATGAGAGAGAACATGAGCAGGGGGAGGGGCAGAGAGAAAGAGACAAGCAGACACGGGGCTTGATCCCAGGACCTTGGGATCATGACCTGAGCTGAAAGCAGGTGTTTAACTGACTGAGCCATCCAGGCACCTCCAATCTCAGTTTTATTATCTGCAAAAGAGTAATAGTAATACCTACAAGACAGTTGTGTGGAGAGAGTTAAAGGAGCCAATAGTTCCATCCAGGCCTAACATTCTCCAAAGAACATCTAGCTTAGCAAAATAGTATGACTTAAAACAGTTTTCTTCATGGTCACTGTATGGTGTGCTTAAAGGTCTTAAAATCTTCATTTCCCTTTTCTCAGATTTGGAGATAGCCAGAATTTGAGACACAAAGCATTCCTTCTGTCTTTGGTTTGTAATTTTCCATGCTGCCACCAGAGGTCAATTCTGTCACCTTGAAAAAATCTGCAGGTTAACCTTGCCTTTGTTCCCCTGCCCCTCCACCTCCTTCTCCTGCCTTTGTAAAACACATCAAGGCAGGTATGGACCATTCCCCAACCTCCACAAGACTTGCTCTGGCTAATGAAATGTGAGAGACAGTGACCCAGGTCATTTCTAGATGGAGTTGGGAAAGGCTTCTGTGAGACCCTCCATGCTGTCTTTCCTTGAAGCAGTGAAACTGCTAAAATGGCTGTGACCTACAATGGTGGAATTCTGTCAGCCTACAGCCTGACTAGCTGAGGTGAGCAGAGCCCTCACATAGACCAGCAGCGAACATGTGTTATGAGACAGAAATCAACCTTTGTTGTTTTAAGCCACGGAAATTTGAGGATTGCTTCCTTTCTTTAAAAAATTTTTTTATTTGAGAGAAAGTGAGAAAGAACACGAGCAAGTGGAGAGGAAGGGCATAGGGAGAGGAAGAAGGAGACTCCCCACTGAGCAGTGAGCCTGATGGTGCTGGGCTCTATCCTAAGATCCCGGGATCATGACCTGAGCTAAAGGCAGATGCTTAACCAATTGAGTCACCCAGGTGCCTCTTGAAGGTTACTTCTTATTGTAACCTAACTTAATTTAAGTTAATTCCACTGTGAATGAGCAAAGTAGCAGCAATAGACCTCTAGACTGGGAGTTAGGAGTCTTGGATTATAGGTGCTACTGGAGAAACTATGGGCTCAGTTTCTCTGGGATTTAGTTTGCTCATCATTAGACAGAGCAAATTGAACTAGATGTTCTCTAAGTCATCTTCTGATTGTAATTGTCCACTCTCTCTCCTCATTTTCTCTTCTTCATCCATCTATCCTTTTTCTAGAGCCTTAAGTAAATGACTTTGTAAACCATTATATTTTTTGCTCTGAACATTTGTGTCCCTCCAAAATCTTATGTTGAAAACCTAAATGGTGATGACACTTTGGGAGGTGATTTGGTCTGAAGATGGAGACTACATGAATGGGATTAGTGTTCTTATAAAAGAGACTATACAGTGGCCCCTTATTCCTTCCACCATGTGAAGACACAACAAGAAGCCAGTAGGCTGTAACCCAGGAAAGGACCCTTACTCATGTATGCTGGCACCCCAGTCTTGGAATTCTAAACTCCAGAACTGAGGGAAATAAATTTATATTGCTTAGAAGACACCAAGTTTGTGGTATTTTGTTATAGCAGCTCAAAAGGACTAAGATAATTTTTACAAAATTCAACTCTTACATTCTACTTACCATTCTATGTAAAAGTTAACTTAAATTTTGTCACTGACTTTTCCTTATTTGATATGATTTCTGAGATGAAGAAGAAAAACACTTTTACTCTGAAAATATTGTTTCTTTGTAGGGCCTTGTGTCATTTTTGTTTTGTACACAGAATTAAATAAGGAACACTTGAATTTGGATTAGACAGCTGGAAAAAGTATCTAAGCAAACATATTCTAATCAAAATAGTTTTACTCCTCTTTTTACAACAATTTACTGAATCAAAAAGAAACTTCCTCTTACTGGAAACCCAATTCCTGGCAGATGGAGGAAAAGCAGTAAAAACCTGGAGAAAAGATCACAACCAAGTGACATGGCAACCTTGTGGTGAGAGGCTCCATCCAAAAGGGAGATGCACTCAAGAAAATGAGAATAAGATTTACAGGAAAAATTTACATTGGGAAAAGCAACCATCAGTGAAAAATCGTGTTGTGTAACTCTGTAAGGAATCTGGCAAGGAAAATATGACTCCTATTCTGCAGAAAGGACAAAGGGCCACAGGCCAATTCTAGGGTGAGGAGGAATCCCTAGATGGAAGGAGAATTTTACTGTTGGTTATCAGGTAATAGATCACGCTTTGCTTAGAATAACAGCTGGAAATGTGGGAGTTTATTGGAAAGTTTATTGGTATTTCCCCTTGTGGCCCTGCACCAGAAGTATCAATAAACTCTTTACTCTCTTTTCTTTGGGTGAGATTTCGTTCCCCATTGTTTATAAAGAAAACTTCAAATAACAGTGACTTAAACTTATAAGTGTTTATTTTGTCATGTAAAGCAGGTCCAGATGAAGACATTTTGGAGCTGATTTGGTAGCTTCATAATGTCAGCAGGGACATATGCCTCTTCTGCCTTTCCACATTCAAATCCTCAGTGCTTAGCTCCCATTTTCTGGGTTACTTCATGGTCCAAAGTGGCTAATAGTGCTCCTGCAATCACATCTGCATTCCAGCCAGCAGGGAAAAGGAGCCATGAATTGGCAAACAAGTTTCACTACCCAAGTTAATTCTCTTTAGAAAATCTTTCCAGAAGTCCCATCATCATGGCTTCATTGACAGAAGTAGTTAGTTGGCAATCCTGAACTGTAAGGGAGGCTGGGAAATGCAGTCTGTCAGTTAGGCACATTGATACTCCCAAATAAAAAAGTTTCTATGACTAAATAAGGGGATAAGGGTTATTATGAGACAACTAATAGTTTCTGTCACTTACTTTTCCATCTTTTGTCTATGAGCTAGATGGTTATTAAGACCAGTTATAGATTCAGACATAGTAAAGCATACCAAATTATCAGTTGAGAAATTTTTGTATTGGCTCTAAATTCTGAAATTTCTCATATAACTTAAATAAGGAACAGTTCTTAAGTAATTATTCATTATAAACTAGGCTGTCGATAGTTGCCAATAGCTGTTATAAATACAATTTGAAAAAAAAATATTTCAGCAAGAAATTAATTTTAAACTGATTTTCCCAAAACTTTAATATGCTAACATGTGTTGTGACTGTAGAAAGAATGGTTCCCCAAATTATCTGATGACTGAGATTGCCTCCCCTCTTCCCCAACTTTCTTTGGAATTACCATTCCATGGAATACACTTTCTAAGATGCACTTAGAGATTACAATGCCCTGGGAAGGACTTCTCAATATTCCTCTTCTAATGACATGATTGAAAATGATGAGATGGTAAGCTTCTAAGGACTGAGACTAAGTCTTCTATTTCTTTTTGCCCTACATATTGCTTAGAATATTTGTATGGTACAAGCAATCTCAGTGTATTTGTTAATCAGTGCTTAATTAATTGGATAGTTATAATGACTTAATTGGCGATCCAGAAATAGAGAATTTCTGCCCTATGATCAAAGATGGATTGGGTCCCATTTGTTTTAAAATGTAGGTTTTATTATTATTTAAGTATGGTGAAACCAACAGATCAGGAGATGATTGCCATGGAGAAAATAGTACATTAGTCACAAATCCCAAGAGGAAGGATTTGTGCAGGGCCACAAGGGGAAGCAGAAACATTGGGCAGAATGCAGATGGAGTCAAAGACCAGGGCCTTTAATGTGGTTTCAACAGCAAGGAATGGGCAAGGCAGAGTAAAAAGGCTTAGGATTGGCTATTTTGAATAATTTCAGTGGGCTCTGGGGCACGGACGCTGCCCTTGAAGGTTTGGTAAAATGATAAGGGTAGAGCTGGAGTATGAGAGCTCTACCTCCAAGGGATTAGTTGGCTTGTATTGAAAGGCATGCTCACGGGTAAATCTTTAGTCATTTCCTAAAGACTAGCTAACCGCAGGAGGGACAGTCTCTCCCTTTCAGTGAAGTCTCAGATGTCAGATCATCAGAAAATAAGAAAATATAGCAAATCCACCATATGATGGAGTAGGGCTTCCTGCCACCTGTTTCTCCTCCTTTCCCATCTCAGACTGACCTATCCTGAAGTTTAGGTCCCAGAACCCTACCACTTGTCTGTGATACATTCTCAGACACTAGTTGGAGAATGTAAAAAGTTGTTATTAAACAAAAATTCGCACCAATCTCTATCACACGTCTGGACATAGAACCTTCCTACACAGCCCAAACACTCTGTTTGTCAAACCAGCCTCACCGTCATTCGGATATTAGGATAGAGCATTAGGTGGGAAGCCCTGGGGAAAGATAAATAGTCCTATGCCCATTTTATCATTAATGAAGACTCCTGTGCTTTGTCTAACTGGAGTCATGTGGGAAGGGTGAGGAGGATGTTCTTTTTTGTGAAGTGGAAGAGGGTGGTTGTGAACTCTCAACTCTGGGAAGCTCTTGGGGATAACACATATGTGGGATAAGGATACCGAAATGGATTCCTTCTTTGTCATCATCACTTACCTGTATTTCTTGCTCTTCCTGGATCACTGTGGAAAAGAATGTGACCTCTCAACTTCTCCCCTGCCCTCCAAATTAGAGTGGTATCACAAAGGTGATAACACAGATAGATTATTTTAGGGCCAACTAGTAAGTCAGCTTGGTGGAGACAACAGGACATAGAAGGATTTGTGCTTAACTGAAAAGAACACCCCCTACCTATTTCATTCAGATTAAAGAATTTTAAGGCACTGTGTTGGTCAAATTAAATAAATTTCTGCTAAATTGGCCAAGAGGCCTCATGTTTTTGGCCTCCTAGTCCATCTATACTATTTTATTTTCTTAGCAACCTTCCAAAGACAACATTATTCCCATGTTATTGAGGAGGAAATAAGTTCAGAGAGAGGAAGGCAGAGTGGGTTTGGGAGTGGGGCAAGTTTTTTGTTCCAATGCCCACTCCCATCAGTTACCAGATGTGGGACCCAAGGCCAGTAACATGACCTCTTGACTTCAGTTTTGTCTCATAAAATGGTATGTGACCTCTTTAATACCCAAGATTGCATAAGGAAAGGACAAGTGAAATGGAGGTAATCATGTTTGCCTTACATGGTTTTTGTAAAGATTAGAAATAATGCTTAAGCCAACCACCTAGTATAGTTCTTAGAATTTAATAGGTCCTCAACAAATAGTACCTGAAACCATTAAAATATATTATAAGTTATATTTTCAATACTATATTTTCAATATAGTAAAACATCTGGATGTGGAGAGTACACTGTGTTGACATAGTTTAAATCTTTGTTTGGAAACATCTGGATAGTTTGACATTGTGTAGGCTGACCTTCAGAGAAGTTAAGTGAATTCTTTAGGGTTGATCCTGTAATAATAGGGGAGCTCTGAACAAGACGTGGCCTTGAGGACGTTGAGCAGAATTTATTACTCCAGCATGGCAAGTAGGGGAGAATCCTTACCTTTTGGTGTGACTGGGTATATTGGTCTACACCTGGGATCACTTTATGTGCATGCACACACCAACAAATGCATATAGTGATGGGAATGTGTCTTTTATTTGGGTATCTAGAAGCTCTTCAAACCTTCAAATGCAGGTGGTTTCAACATTGCGAGAATGAAAGAAATCAAAGCAGTCTTGCTTTCTCTATGGACTGATTCAGAGCTCTTGCTTGGCTGTCTTTCTGGTTCAATGGACATCATCTAGGAAGCTGAGACATAGTAGGCTTCCTGTTCTGGGCTTGTTACCTGTCCTCGTTATAGCCTGGCCTATCACTGTGGAAAAGGGACCAGAGCTGGGCCTTCTAGCTCTTTGGTTCTGAGTATGTGGCTCCAGAAAGTCTTTTATCCAGAGGCTCTAAAACACTGAGGACAGAAATAAGTGCATCAGCACAAAAATTTCCCCAGGCGGCCCCAGATGCCTGTGCTCAGATCCTGCATCGTTCCATATAGTTCCTAGACTGGAGCACAGCTGACTGCAGCACTTTCCACAACAGATCCTCACAACACCAACTGCATGGAAATTAGCCATAGTTGTCAGGAAAATTAAAGGTCCCAGTGATGCAGGGAGTTTGGAAAAGGAAGCTTTAAGTCAACATTACTTTGGAAGATGCTGTCTCAGTGAGATTGTGATGCCATGGGGTGGACACCACCCATGGAGACTCTGAGGAGATCATCTTGGGCATTTGCTTCAAAGTGTTTCACCAACAAAGGGAAACCCATTTCAGGAAATTAGTCCCTGATGCCTACTAAGATCCTGCTAAGAGCCCCATCTGATATCAGACACAACATGCATACTGCAGCAATCTCTGCCCTCAGGCGATTGAGACTGCATTTATAGTCAGAGGTCAGATTGGCATTCAAAAGACAAAGCAGGCAAGACAACAGGAGTGAGGGCAGGGTGCAAGGTGCATTCCCCATCATGGCCCTCAATTCAAAAGACAAAGCAGGCAAGACAACAGGAGTGAGGGCAGGGTGCAAGGTGCATTCCCCATCATGGCCCTCAATTTTCCTTCAGTTTTTGTTTATTCATTCCTTTTGTAAATTAAGGCAATTGCTAATAACAGGCAATTGCCTATTATTATTTTTATTATTATCATTTTTAAAATTACTCTTGCTCTATCATGAGTGAGACATACACACATGGCACATGCAATTTTCCAAAGTCAGGATCTCTGAGCATAATGGAAAAACTAAAAGAAAGCAAAATAAAACTTGGCAGAGATCACCATTTTTGATCCATTATTTTGATCCATGATAACACAGATAGATTGTGTTCAAGTGAACAGTCTTGTAGTTATAGACTAATCAACTAAAACAGATAATTATCAAACCTACTCTGTGCTTTAGCAGGCAATGGGAAAAGTTGTTACTTCTGTAAAATGGTGCCCAAAATATTTACTTCTTTCATATACAACTCATGATCTTCTTCAGAGTATCCTTGAACTCCCCTAGAAACATGCCCTGGTTTAAATGCAACCTATTATCACCATGTAACCCCTAATATGTTTCCAAATAATACTCCCTTGGCCTGGATGAAGTACTTCCTCTCTTGATTTCCCTTGGTTTCCTTCACTCCTCTTCATGGAACTTTGACCACCCAAGTGTCTGGAATCCTGCCTCTGTGGCTTAAAGAAATGAACTCAGAACAATTTTGAGGTCTCTCTTGTTTTTACAAATGGCACAGTTGGTACTGAGAGGAGAGCCAAATTATATCATTTCTTTCTTTTTTAAGGTAAGCTTTCATTCCCTTCAGACCACTGAAAGCTATTCTTTAAAAAAGGGTTATTTATTTGCACTTATTTATTTGGCAGTATCTACTATTTCTTGGTTTATTTATTTTAAGTGTTGTGTAAGTGGCTTATATAGGCTGATTTCCCCTACCTGGAAGGATTAGACACCCTCTAGGTCATAAGGTAGTTCTGGGACTTGATCTTGACATCACTGTTACTAAAACAAACCGGACACAATCTATTTGAGGTGTCTTTGGGGAGTAGAGTCCATACTGTGTAATAAAATCAGCTGCAGGAAATAAATCTAAGGGCCTTTACTTACAGTTTGCATGTGCTAGGATTGTTGAAGGTGGAAAGAACGCTGGTTTCTCTGAAAACAATGCATCTGAAAACTTGGAGAGCTCTTTGGGGAATTATTTATGATAATAGCAATTACACTGCAAGGGAAAGTCAAATGTTCTTATTCCTACCTATTTCATTGATTTCAGACTAACAGAGTAAGTGTGAGTATTTTTGCATGCATGCGTACAGTGTTAGCACAGAGGCATTTTGGAAACTTAGGGCAACAAGTAGCAGGCATGGAACCCCAGGAGGTGAGCAGTGCTGAGGAGAGATCCTGTGGGAACATCAGACTTGTCCATAGGGGCAGTCTGGGTTGCTGGTCTCTGGAGAAAGGAGTCATACATGAGTAGATGGTGAAAGCTAATGGAGTCCCTGATCCTGGCTCATCTCAAGCTTCCTAGACAGTTTTTTTTTTTAATTTTTTAAAAAAAATTTTTAAGAGTCATGATCAGGTCACAGGGTAAGCAGTAAGAATGAGGCTAGAAAATATTGGTAATATGGGGAAATATCTGGATCTAATGCTGAATAAAACTTCAAAAAATAACTCAATGAGATAACAGCACACTTTTTACTGTTGTGGATGTAAGTACTTCCACTTCCAAAGGCCAATTGATTATATTTTTGGACATTTTACTGAACAGGATAAAATTCTAATACAAGAAGATTAGCTAGTCTTCTTTCAACTGCCTGTGGGAAACCACTATGTTAATCAATTAATTTATTTATTGCTGATGCTGATACATTTATTTTAATTTCTTTTACACTTTTCCCCAAAGTTTTACATAAATATATTTTAAAAGAGAAAGAGAGAGAGAGAGAAAAAGAAAGCATGAGCAGGGGGAGGGGTAGAGGAGGTGAAGGGGAGAGAAAGAGAGAATCCCAAGAGGGCTCCATGCTCAGTTTAGAGCCTGATGTGGGGCTTGATCTTAGGATCCTGAGATCATGACCTGAGCCAAAATCCAGAGTTGGATGCTTAACTGACTGAGCCACCCAAGCCCCTCCCTAGTTTTTATTTAAATTCAAGTTAGTTAACGTATAGTGCAGTATTGTTTTTAGTAGAATTTAGTGATTCTTCACTTACATATAACATCCAGTGCTCATCACAAAAGTACCCTCCTTAATACCTATCACCCAGTTACCCTACCCTCTATCCACCTCCCCTCTGGTAACCCTTAGTTTGTTCTGTATAGTTAAGAGCTATTTATGGTTTTCCTCTCTCCGTGTTTTAATCTTATTTTGTTTTTCCTTCCATTCCTCTTTGTTCTTCTGTTTTGGTTCCTAAATTCCACATATGAATGAAATCATATGGTAGTCGTTTCTCTGACTTATTTCACATAACAGAATACATTCTAGATCCATCCATCTTGTTGCAAATGGCAAATTTCACTCTTTTAATGGCTGAGTAATAAATACCTAGTAGTGCAATTGCTGGGTTGTAAGGTAGTTCTATTTTAAACTTTAAAAAAAAATTATTCATTTATTTGACAGACAGAGAGCACAAGCAGGGGGAGCAGCAGGCAGAGGGAGAGGGAGAAACAGGCTACACAGGGAACCTACCATGGGGCAAGATCCCAGGACCCTAAGATCATGACCAGAGCCAAAGGCAGAGACTTAACCAACTGAGTCACCCAGGCATTCTTATTTTTAATTTTTTGAAGAACCTCCATACCATTTTCCTGAGTGGCTGCACCAGTTTGTATCTGGTGTTCTCTCCTAAGAGTGTTCTCCTTTCTCTATATCCTCACCAACATCTGTTGTTCCCTGAGTTGTTCATTTTAGCCATTCTGACAGGCGTGAGGTGGTATCTCACTGTGGTTTTGATCTGTATTTCTGTGATGATGATTGATGTTGAGCATTTTTCATGTGTCTGTGAGACATCTCTGTCTTCTTTGGAAAACTGTCTTTCATGTCTTCTGCTCATTTCTTAACAGGAATATTTATTTTTTTGGGGGGGTGTTGAGTCTGATAAATTCCTTATTGATTTTGGATATCAGCCCTTTATCTGATATGTCATTTGCAAATATCTTCTCCCATGTACGTTGCATTTTAGATTTGTTGGTTGTTTCCTTTGCTGTGCAGAAGGTTTTATCTTTTTTTTTAAGATTTTATTTATTAATTTGTCAGAGAGAGAGAGAGAGTTCACAAACAGGGGGAGTGACAGACAGAGGGAGAAGCAGGTTCCCTACTGAGAAAGGACCCCCAATGCAGGATGCCATCCCAGGACCCTGCGATCATGACCTATGCTGAAGGCAGATGCTCAACCAACTGAGCCACCTAGGCCTCCCCAGAAGATTTTATTTTGATGAAGTCCCAACATTTCATTTTGGCTTTTGTTTTCTTTGCCTCTGGAGACATGTTTAAGTATGAGGTTACAGCAGTTAAGGTCAAAAAGGTTGCTGCCTGTGTTCTCCTGTAGGATTTTGATGTTTTCCTATCTCATATTTAGGTCTTTCATTGATTTTAAGTTTATTTTTGTGTATGGTGTAAGAAAGTGGTCTAGTTTCATTCTTGTGCATGTGGCTGTCCAATTTTTCCAACATCATTTGTTGAAGAGACTGTCTTTTTTCCATTGGATACTCTTTCCTGCTTTGTCAAAGATTAGCTGACCACATAGTAGTGGGCCCATTTCTGGATACTCTATTCTTTTCCATTGGTCTATGTGTTTATTTTTGTACCAGTGCACTACTGTCTTGATGATGACAGCTTTGTAATATAGCTTGAAGTCCAGAACTGTGATGCTTCCAGCTTTGCTTTTCTTTTTCAACATTATTTTGTCTATTCGAGGTATTTTCTGGTTCCAAACAAATTTTAGGATTGTTTGTTCCAGTTCTGTGAAAAATGCTGTTGTTATTTTAATGGGATTATTTTAAAAATGTAGATTGTCTTGGGTAGCATAGACATTTTAACACTATTCTAATCCATGAATGTAGAAAGTTTTTCCATTTCTTTGTGTCTTCCTCAATTTTTTTCATAAATAGTCTATAGTTTTCAGAGTACAGACCTTTCACCTCTTTGGTTGGGTTTATTCCTAGGTATCTTATGGCTTTTGGCACAATTATAAATGGAATCAATTTCTTGATTTCTCTTTCTTCTCCTTCATTGTTAGTATAGAAATGCAATTGATTTCTGTGCATTGATTTTATATCCTACTATGTTGCTGAATTCATGTATCAGTTCTAGCAAGTTTTTGTGGAGGTTTTTGGGTTTTCTGCATCAAGTATCACATAACCTGTGAAGAGTGAGAGTTTGACTTCTTTGCCAATTTGGATGTCTTTCATTTCTTTTTGTTGCCTGATGCTGAGGCTAAGGACTTCCAGTACTATGTTAAAAAAGAGTCATGAGAGTGGACATCCCTGTCATGTTCCTTATCTTAGAGGAAAATCTCTCAGATCTTTCCCCTTTGAGGATGAGATTAGCTGTGGTCTTTCCTATATGGCCTTTATGATGTTGAAGTATGTTACCTCTATCCCTACTTTGTTGAGGATTTTTATCAAGAAACAATGCTGTATTTTGTCCAGTGCTTTTTCTGCATCTATTGAGAGAATCATATGGCTCTTATCCTTTTATAATGTGGTGTATTACATTGATTGATTTGCAGATGTTGAACTACCCCTGCAGCCAGGAATAAATCCCACTTACTCATGGTGAATAATCCTTTTAATGTACTGTTGGATCCGATTGGCTAGTATCTTGTTGAGAATTTTTGCATCCATGTTCATCAGGGCTATTGATCTCCTTTTTTAGTGGGGTCTTTTATCTGGTATTGGGATCAAGGTAATGCTTGACCTTATAGAAAGAGTTTGGAAGTTTTTCTTCCATCTATATTTTTTTAATAGTTTCAGAAGAATAGGTATTAATTCTTCTTTAAATGTTTGGTTGAATTTCTCTGGGAAGCCATCCAGCCCTGGACTCTTGTTTCTTGGGAGATTTTTGATTACTGATTCAATTTCTTTACTGCTTATGGGTCTATTAAGGTCTTCTGGTTTAAGTTCTGATAGTTTATATGTTTTTAGGAATGCACCCATTTCTTCCAGATTGCCTAATACGTTGGCATGTAATTGTTCATAATATTCTTTTATAATTGTATTTCTGCAGTGTTGGTTGTGATCTCTCCTCTTTCACTCATGATTTTATTTATTTGAGTCTTTTCTTTTTTCTTTTTGATAAGTCTAGCTACAGGTTTATCAATCTTGTTAATTCTTTCAAAACTATCCCTTAGTTCCCACAATCTGTTTCTGTTGGTTTTTTGATTTCTATATCATTTATTTCTGCTCTAGTCTTTATTATTTCCCTTCTTCTGCTAGATTTAGGCTTAATTTGCTGTTGTTTTTCCAGCTATTTTAGGTATAAGGTTAGATTGTATTTATGAGGCTTTTCTTGCTTCTTGAGGAAGGCCTGTATTAATATGTGCTTTCTTCTTATAACCTTTGCTGCATTCCAAAAGTTTCTGACTTTTGTGTTTTCATTTTTATTTGCTTTCATGTACTTAAAAAAATTCTTCTTTAGTTTCCCAGTTAACCCATCCATTCTTTATTAGAATGTTCTTGATCCTTCCATTTTTTTTTCCTTGTGGTTGACGTCAAGCTTCATAACCTTGAAAGTTTCATAGCCTTCAAGTTTCATGGTCTGAAAATATGCATAGTAATGATCTCAATTTTTGTACCAGTTGAGTCCTGAGTTTGGCCCAGTTTGCAGTCTATCCTGGAGAGTGTTCCATGTGCACTTGAAAAGAATGTGTACTCTTCTGTTCAGGATGAAATGCTCTGATTACATTTGTTAAGTCATTTGGTCTGGTATTTCATTCAAAGCATCTGTTTCCTTGTTGATCTTTTGCTTAGATGATCTGTCCATTTCTATGAGTAGAGTGTGAAAATTCCCCTACAATTATTATAGTTTTATCAATGAATTTCTTTAAGTTTGTTATTAATTGATTTATGTATTTGGCTACTCCCAAGTTAGAGCCATAAATAATTACAATTGTTAGATCTTCTTTTTGGATAGACCCCTTTATTATGATAGCGTTTCCTTCATCTTTTATTACAGTTTTTGTTTTAAAATCTACTTTGATATAAATATGGCTATTCCAGATTTTCTGATGTCCATTAGCATGATAAATGGTTCTTCACCTCCTCACTTTCGATCTGGAGGTGACTTTGGGTCTAAAATGAGTCTCTTGTAAGCAGCATATCGATGCATCTTGTTTTTTTTTAAAATCCATTCTGATACTTTATGTCTTTTGATTAGAGCATTTAGTCCATTTACATTCAGAGTAATTATTGAAAGATCTGAATTTAGTGTTATTATATTATCCATAAAGTCATTGTTTCTGTATATTGTCTCTTTTCCTTTGTAGTCTTTGTTACTTTTGGTCTCTTTCCACTTAAAGGATCCCCCTTAATCTTTCTTGCAAGGTTGGGTTAGTGTTCATGAACTCCTTTAGTTTTAGATTGCCTTGGAACTCTTTATCTGTACTTCTATTCTGAATGACAGCCTTGCATATTTTTCCCATTTAGCACGTTGAATATATCATGCCAGTCCTTCCTGCCATGCCAGGTCTCTGTGGACAGGTCTGCTGCCAGGGTTATGTGTCTACCCTTGTAGGTTAAGAACCTTGGCTCCCAAGCTGCTTTCAGAATTCTGTCTTTAACTTTGTATTTTGCAAATTTCACTATGATCTGTCATGTTTTTGACCTGTTTTTATTGATTTTGAGGGGAGTTCTCTGTGCTTTTTGAGCTCAAATGTCTGTTTCCTTCCCCAGATTATGTAAATTCTCAGCTATAATTTATTCAAATACACATTCTGACCCTTTGCCACCCACTTTTTCTTCTGGGACTCCTATGATATGGATACTATTGTGCTTTATAAAATTACTGAGTTCCCTATATTTGTGATCTAATAGTTTTATTTCCTTCTTTTCAGCTTCATTCATTTCCATAATTTTACCTTTTATTTTACCTATTTGTTCCTCAGCTTCTTCCATCCTTGTCATGATTACATCAAGTTGCTTTTATACCTAAGTCATAACATTTTTTCTCTGGTCAGTCTAGTTTTTAGGTCTTTTATCTTTGCAGCAAGACTTTCTCTGGTATCTTCTATGCCTTTTTCAAGTACAGCTCATAGTCTTATAACTGTTGATCTAAATTCTTATTTGGATATATTGCTTATAGCTGTTTGGGACAAATCCTTAGCTGTGGTTTTTTTCTTGAATTTTCTTGTGGGTAGAATTCCTCCATCTTGTCATTTTGTCTAGGATTCTGTCTTTTGTGTGTTATGAAACTTGTTATGCTTTCTGCTCCCGAGAGTAATGCTATAATATGAAGGGGTCATACACTGTCTAGGGCCTGGTGCTTCAGGAAGGATTTCTGGTGTATGCTATGTGCACTCTGCTGTTGTGTTTTGGATGCTCTTTTCCACAGGTCAGTCCTCTACAGAGTTCTTCCTTGGTCGCAGTGGGGGGTGTTTGGACCTTTACTAAATGTTCTTTGATTTGTTTGTTAAATTAAACCTGGAATTAAAATGCCTGATGCAAAAAAGAGAAAAGGAAAAGAAACAGAAGAAACAAACAAAGAAAAAACTTTAATTCTGATTTCAAACTTAAAAAAAGAAAAAGCTTTGTCCTATTTCCACCAGAACTGAAGCTGACACTTTGGAGCACTCTATGACCAGCAGACTTGAAACATGGGGGGGAGGGGGAGCTGTGCTGGTTCTCTGGAGGAGAGGCCCACTACACTGGCTCACAGTCAGACCTGCCCTATTAAAGATGCCCCTGTCAGGCACAGGGGTGAGGGGTTTTGTGTAAGGAACTCCAGCCTCCAGTGGGGTGCTGTGTGGCTCACTGATGTCCAACTGTGCTAGAGGGCAAGGAGGCTGGGGAAGATGGCATCACCCCACTCTCTCATCTAAGAAGGCGAGCTTTCACCTGTTCCTATTCAGAAAGCCTTAGCAGAAAAGTGATCATCTCCTCTCTTTTATCCTAGACTTCCTAAAGATATAGGAAGATGAGAACTGGTTTGTATATAGGGTTAGTATTGGATAGTGATGCAGGATTACCTTGAAGCTTATAAATATATGTATACTTAAAAGAAAAAAGAATAAAGGAAAGAAGAGAGAAGAAAGGGGAAAAAACAGAAACAAACAGAAAAACAACAACAGAAAACACAGGTATGTGTTTGAAAAAATTTCAAGGTAAAAAAATTATTATGGAGTGTTGTATTAAATATCATGTTGTAATAATAAGTGGGTTAAAAATTAAAAGTGAGAATGAACTTTTAAGTTTAAAATGGAAACTTTAAAAGTAAAAGTAGAAAAAAGTTAAAAAATAAAGTGAAAAGCTGTATCTATAAAGCATACAGCTTTTGGGGTAGTATCAGGAGCTTAATATATTCCCTTTTCCCTGATGTTGGGGTTTTACAGTTTGGGTGTTGTCCTCTTGTTCTTCTGGATTTCCTTCTGGGGGCAGAGCCTGTCACGCTGTTTTTCAGTCCCTTCAACCTGGGTGAGTCCCCGAACCCTTCCTAGGGGCTGGGCTCCATGGCAACCAAGTTTTCAGTCTTTTGTTCTCTGGAGTGTTTCTTCTTTTGCAGCTTTTTGCAGCTTTTTGGGAAGTCAGGTCATAGCAAGATATCTGTGTCCAGACCTCCTTCCCAGAGAGGGCCCCTAATTAGCAACCCTCTGGATGATGGGGGAGCCCACAGCTTCTCCCTGTATCTTCCCTCTTGGCAGCCTGTCCACAACCAGGTGCACCCGCAGCCGCTGGTCTGATTGGCGTCCAAAGCCCCGCTTGTCGTTTCACTCCTGTGCCACGGAAACCGCAACTGATTTTGGGTGGTGCAACCTTGTCTCTGCCCAGGGAGTCTGTGATGCACACCCATGCAGGAGGGACTGAGGTCCCCTGGCCCCACACGTCATGCTCAAGTCTGCAAAATCGCCTTCCCTGGGGCATCCATGCCTGGCCCAAGGGGCGGAGAAAAGCGGCGGAGGAAAAAAAGCGGCAGAAAAAAAAAGTGGCAGTTTTAAATAGACTCTGCTCCCTCACGTTCCCTCTTGTGGCACCAGGGCACACTTTCTCTTCGCAGATCTATCCCCATTTCCCTGGCTGCCCCTCAGGCACTCCATTTTTGTCTGCTTTTAATCAGACTGCAATCTGCTGTTGTTCCCACTTTCGTGCTGGGGTATTGCCTTCCAATGGGTCATCTCTGCAGGCTTCCTTCCCCACATGCCTTTGTCTTTGGATATCTCCCACTCCACTCTACCTCTTTGTTGATGCTCTTCTTCCCCCGTAGTGATCCAGAAGTGTGAAATATTACATTTCAGGCTGATTTCATGGGTGCTCACAGTGTTCTTGTAGTGTTTTTTTTTTGCTGATCTCACTTCAGGGGACACCCTGAAATGGGGTCAACCAGCCTTCCACCATCTTGCCCCCCATCCTAGACTTCCATCAGATCCTTACCCTCAATCTCTCTGTGCCTGGGTGTCGACATGCCTGGTGTCACCTTTCTCCCATGTTTTATCCCTGGCATCTCTGGTGACTGGGATTCAAACCTCCAAATCTTAAAGGACTCAGCAAGGAAAGGACCCGCTCTCCTCCTCTGGAGCCTCACAGCTCTGTGTCTGGTGCCATTTTGTCTCAGAAAAGTAGTTGCGGCCCGTGCTGGTGATTGGAATTGATGGTGAAGCACAGGGAAAAGCTACAACCAGGCTAGCTGCCTTTTGAGTGCTCTTCTGTCACTTGCTCATGAATGGCCACTCAGTGGTGCCTGTGGGTCTTCTGTTCTTGGAGAGGCAATATACTCTCTTCCAAATGCATGCCAGGAAGAGGAACATTCTTTCCCAGTGAGACCCAGGGGATTCCTATAGCATGCTGCCTCACTGCTCCTGGGCCATTGCTCTCCTCCCCAAGAGCACTGTGCCAATCCAGCTTGATTCCAGCAAATGGTGCAGACTTCTAAAATCTCAGAGTTTGAGCTCCATTGTACATAAAAACTTGCCATAGTCAGTTGCTCTCAATTCTGCAGTCAATGGCTTTAGGGAGTGCTTTTGTTGTGCAAACTTGACATGCTGCTCTGTCTCATTTCTTTTCCTCTGTTCTCTCTTCATGAACCCCCCCCCCTTCATGGCACCATAGCATTTCTCTCCCCCAATTCATGTCTCCACACCTCACACCTGACATGTTTTCTCCCTCCAATTGTACAGATTGTTTTTTTCATCCTCAGATTGATTTCCTAGGTGTTCAAAATGATTTGATGTTGATCTGTGTTTGAGGGATGCAGCAAGTCCAGGGTCCCCCTAATACTCCACCATCTTAACTCTCCCTATGCTATTTTAAATAAAAGTCTTCTAAACTGGGACATATCTATTGAAAATATTTGCAAAAAACAAAAAATTCATCCATAATCTGTCATTCAGATATAACTACTATTAATGTTCTGGTATTTTTCCTTCTATTTTCTCTCTCTCTCTCTCTCTCTCTCTCTCTTTTTTTGTATATACACATGCATTACAAAATTGAGATTTTACTGCATATATTATTGTTTTTAAATTTTTAACCGTGTTTTCATTCAATGTCAAATCAAGAGCATCCTTCCCTTATAGTCAGTGTGTTATGTTTATATAAATTGAATCTAGGAAACATCAGATGCTATTTTTCATGCAACAATCCTTGTACCAGGAAATGAAACTTTGATTTCTTCACACATTTCAGTGTTCAAGGATTCTCAAGATGTTCCAAAGGCCATTGCCAACTTGCCTAAAATGGTAAGGCAGGATATGGCCAAGGAAAAGACTATCATGAGAGGAATTCCTGTCCTGATTTTCAGGTTGCTCTTTAGGCAAAGAGCTCACATCAGGACTGGAGGTCACTAGCCCTGTGACTCTAAGACTAGTGACTCTAAGACTAGTAGAATGTGCAGGGCATCCATCAGTTCTATTTGGTGGCTTCAGGAATGGTGCAGACTTGGGGGCAGTGCAGCCTTGTAGGTTATGTGTCACTGCTGCCTTTTCTCTTCCTCCTCTAGTGATCTTGAAGTAAATTCTCCTCAACTGTGTGATGAAGGCAAGCTAAGAAGTCTAGTTCTCAGCACCATGATGGGTAATCAATGTTTACTGCTATTATTACTATTTCAAGGCCCTCAAGATGTATTCTTATACAACCACTCATTCTTTGATCTACTTGTAAACTAAGCTCTTCATTCATCTTACTATAGAATAATGATTTAACAGTTTTCATCAAGATTACAGCAAAGAGAACTAGAAGCTCATTAAGAGGATAACGACTGAGTGGCATTTCTTTTCTGGGAAAGCAAGGAAATTAATTACTCATATGCAACATATTCACAGAACATAAGAGAAACATAATTTAGTCTTTGTAGAGATTCTATGAAGAAATTTGTAAAATGCATGATTCTTTTTTAAAATTTTGTATAAAGAATTTCAAACAAATAGAAAAGTAAACAGAATAGTATAATAAACCCCTATGTTTCCACTACACAGTTTGACCTATGACCACTCTTTTCTTTCTTTCAACCTTTATTGATGTCTAATTGACAAATAAAAATTGTGTATACTTAAGGTGCACCAAATATGACCACTCTTGTTACATATGTACCTCCATCTACTTCCCTCTCTTTTATATAGTTTTGAACCAAACCTCAAACATCATATCATTTCATCCATTAATACTTTCATACATATCTCTTGAAGAGGAGGATTGAAAAACAAGCTTAAATCCATTATCATACCAAAGAAATTAACAATTCTTCCTTAATGTCATAACACACCCAGGAAATGCTCATATTTCTCATGACCTCATGAATGTTATAATTTTTAACAGCTTGTTTGTTTGAAGTAGGATCCAAAAAATTCCACATGTTGGAGTTGATTGCTGTCTTTTTAAAAAAAGATTTTATTTATTTATTTGACAGAGAGAAAGATCACAAGTAGGCAAAGAGGCAGGCAGAGAGAGAGAGGGGGAAGGAAGAAGGCTCCCTGCTGAGCTGAGAGACCAAAGCAGGCCTCAATCCCAGGACCTTGAAATCATGACCTGAGCTGAAGGCAGAGGCTTAACCCACTGATCCACCCAGGTGCCCATTTATTGCTATCTTTTAAGTTTGTGTAATGTAAACAGGTCTCCCTCATGCCTTCTCTCTTTTCCATCCCCTTTTAATTTATTTGTTGATGAGCCTGAGTAATGTGTCCTGTAGAATTTCCTATAGTTTAAATTTTGTTGATTGCTGCCCTGTGTCATGCTGTAGACTGTTCCTCTGTCCTCTGTATTACCATAAGTTGGTAGTTGGATCGAGAAGCTTAATCAGATTCAGCCTTGCTGATTTCAGGTTCAAAATATATTTTTGGGACAAAATCACTTCACAGGTGATATGTATGAATCCATGAGAAGGTACATTATGCCTAGTTGACTCTCTGATGTGAGCAGCCATGTTTTCTCAATGCTTAGTTAGCTGCTAGGTACTTCCTTAATATGATATAAAAACATATTTTATTTCCAACAACAGTATCATGTTTAAAATACAGAAAAACTTGAAGCATTTGCAACCAAGTGGAAGAAGACAAGACTTTTAAAAACTATATGTAACACTTTCTAGAGATCAGTTAATAATTAAATTACAGGAGAAAGAGATCAGTTAATAATTAAATTACAGGAGAAAGAAATGTGATATATACAAATTATAAAGAAGGTAAACCAAACATTAATTGAAGTTATGTGATACTTATTTATTACAGCAGATTTCCTTGAGTTTTCCAGGAAATTACAAAGAGTTAAATACATTAATAAGGTGGCTGGATTCAAAATTTATATTCTATAGTCAATGACTCACATAGACAAATAAAAACTAGTTAGTCTAAATACAAAACAAAACTAGTCTAAAACTAGTTTTTTTTTAAAGATTTTATTTATTTATTTGACAGAGAGAAACACAGCTAGAGAGGGCACATAAGCAGGGGGAGTGAGAGAGGGAGAAACAGACTCACCACTGAACAGGGAGCCCAATGTGGGGCTCAATTCCAGGATCCCGGGATCATGACCTGAGCCGAAGGCAGCTGCTCAACCAACTGAGCCACCCAGGCACCCTTAAAACTAGTTTAATAATAAACATTCCATATACAAAAGTAACAACGGCAAAAAGCCCACCTATGAATAAATTTAACTAGAAATATGCAAAAAATCTATATGAAAACTCATTAAGGTGCTATCAGAGTAATCCAAATAGGACTTAGCCAAAATAAAAAACAAATAAACACATAAAACACCTAAAATAACAGCAAAAACAGAAACAAACAAACAAAAAACCCAAACAAGCAAACAATACCCCCCAAAATCCCCCCCCTTATATAATGTCCTTATTTAAGACTCAGTATCACTAAGAGGTTAGTTCTTCATAGGTTAAAGATTTCAATGTGATGGATTGTTAGAACTAGACAGCTTATGCTAAAGCTCATATGGAAAGATAAACAAGCAAATACAGATAGGAAGTTTCTGGAAATTGGAATAATGGACAAAAGGAACTATCTAACTACGTATTGAACATATTATAAAGCTACAGTAGTGAAAACTATGGGTTTCTGATATTATTGATAGATCAATAGAGTGGGCTGAAGTTAAGAAACATTCAAATATGTATAAGAATTTAGCACATAGGGGCACCTGGGTGGCTCAGTTGATTGAGCGACTGCCTTCAGCTTGGGTCATGATCCCAGAGTCCCAGAATTGAGCCCCACATCGGAGTCCCTGCTTGGTGGGAAGCCTGCTTCTCCCTCTCTCACTCCCCCTGCTTGTGTTCCCTCTCTAGCTGTGTTTCTCTCTGTCAAATAAATAAATAAATAAATAAACTTAGAAAAAAGAATTTAGCATATATATTAAATGTAGCATTTCAAGTTAGTGAAGAAAATGTGATGCCTGTGAAAAATGAAGCTAGATGCTACATTACACATTAATTACACATTATGTAAAAATAAATTTTAGATTGATCAAAGATTTAAACATGAAAAAAGAACTACTAAGCTATTTTTGTACTATCCCAAAACCTTTATATTTTATAGATACAGCTTTTTATTTCCTTTTCTTTTTAACTTCATTTTTATTTTAGTTTTTGTTTTAAATTTTAATTTCATTCTCATGATACTTGTTCTTTTATTTTTTAACTCACTTGTTAACACAATGTGATATTTAATACAACATTCCATAATAACATTTTACCTTGAACTTTTTCCATACATATACCCGTGTTTGTTTGTTTCTTTTTTTTCTTTTAAATATACATATAGATATAAGCTTCAAGGTAATCCCTCATTCCTATTCAATACTACTCCTATGTATAAGCCAGTTTTAATTTCCCTATACCTCTAGAAAGTGGAGTCCTCTAACAATAATAAAAAGATACACCCAAGAGGGACTGAAATACTTTCCTTGCCGACAGTGAAGGTTTGTACTAACCTTCCCATCCTATTCTTCTGTCAGTGTTTCTGTGTATGTTTTTTTTTTTTTTTGCTTTTGTAATATATAAATACTGTTCTTGGGGGTCATTTGGGTTGGGTTTTGCTTTTTGACTTTTTCCACTTTCTTTTACTTTCAATGGTCTTTTTGTTTATTCTGTTTTGTTTTTGTACCATATAAACCTACCACAAGGGCCCATTTTTGCCAGTTTTTTTCTTACTTCTTTTCTCTTTTTCTCTTTATTTTTTCTTCCTTCTTCCTTTTCAGTGGTGACTTCTGATTGGTCTGAAACCTTCCAATGAGCAACTCGCCTGGAATGTGGTTGATATATTCAGCTATACATCCCCTCAAACACCCCTCACCAAAATGACTTGGAGGAAGAACACTCAACAGAAGAAAAACTCAGAGACTGCAACTTCTGTCACAGTGTACTGGACCTGAACACAAACAATATGACAGACATGGAATTCATGGTAGTAATCATCCAAGCAATGGCTAAGTTGGAAAAGAACACTGGTGGCAAGATAGAAACTCTAAGGGCAGAAGTTAAAGCTGACCTGGCAGAGGTTAAAAATGCTATCAGTGAGATCCAATCTAATTAAAATACCCGAACAGCTAGGGTAAGTGAAGCAGAAGATCACAAGAGTGATCTAGAAGACAGATTGATTGAGAAGGAGGAGCAGGAGAAGTCTTGTAACAAACAGCTGAAATCCCATGAAAATAGAATTAGGGAAAAGTGATCCCAGGAAATGCTCATTATCAGAATTATTGGGGGCCCTGAGGGATTTGAGAGAGAAAGAAGGCTTGAAGATATAGTTGAACAAGTCTTGGAAGAAAGTTTCTCTAATCTGGGGAGTGAAACAAGTATTCATGTCCTAGAGTTAGAGAGGACAATTCCCCAAGATCAATGAGGCTAGAAAAACCTCCAGGCACATAATTGTGAAATTCATGAATCATAAATTCAAAGAATATGTCCTAAGGGTAGCTAGGGTAAAAGATCCCTTATGTACAGGCCATCAGAAAAAAACGTGAGACCTGTCCACAGAAAACTGGAAGCCAGAAAAGGCTGGAAAGACATATTCAGGAAATTAAGTGAAAAAAATATGCAACCATGGATAAGGTACCCAGCAAGGCTGACTTTCAAAATGGAAGGAGAAATAAAGAGCTTCCAGGACTGGCAAGGTCTAAAACATTATGCAATCACCAAGCCAGCACTACAAGAGATATTGAGGAGGGTTCTATAAAAGAGGAACAAACCCAAGAGAGACACAGAACAGAAATTTACAGAAGTAATCTATAGAAAAAAGAACATCACAGGCAACATAATGTCAATAAAAATGCACCTATCAATAATCATTCTCAATGTGCATGGTCTAAATGCTCCAATAAAATGGCACAGGGTTGCAGACTGCATAAAATGACAGGACCCTTTCATATGCTGTCTACAAGAGACACATTTTGAATTTAAAGGCACTTCCAGATTGAAAGTGAGGGGATAGAGGGCCATCTTTCATCCACTGGATGTCAAAAGAAAGCCAGGGTAGTGATTCTCATATCAGACAAATTAGATTTCAGTCTAAAGACTGTAGCCAGAGACACAAAAGGACACTACATCATTCTTAAAGAGTCTATACACCAAGAATATCTAAAAATTATAAATATTTATGCCCCCAAAAGGGGAGCAGGCAACTATATTAGTCAACTATTAAGGAAATAAAGAGTTATATCAATACAAATACATTAATTGTAGGAGATCTTAACACACCACTCTCAGCAATGGACAGATCATCTAAACAGAAAATCAACAAAGAAACATGAACTTTGAATGACACATTGGACCAGATGGATCTCATAGATATATTCATAAATTCCACCCTAAAACAGCAGAATACTCATTCTACTCAAGTGCACATGGAACTTTCTCCAGAATAGACCACATACTAGGTTACAAATTAGGGCCAAATGATAGCAAAAAGATTGAGATTATTCCCTGCATATTCTCTGACCACAATATCTTGAAACTGAAATCAACCACAAGAAAAGATTCAGAAGGAATCGAAATACTTGGAAACTAAAGACGATCCTGCTCAAGAATCTGTGGATCAACCAGGAAATCAAAGAAACTTAAACATTTCATGAAAACCAATGAGAATGAAGATACACCGATCCAAAACCTATGGGATATGGCAAAGGCAGTCATAAGGTAGAAATATATAGTCATCCAAGTCTCACTCAAAAATTTTGAAAAATTCCGAATACACCAACGCTCTTTACACCCTAAAGAACTGGAAGAACAACAACAAATAAAGCCAACTCCACACACAAGAGGGGAAACAATTAAGATTAGAGCAAAGATCAATGATTAGAAACTAGAGGTACAGTAGAATACATCAATGAAATTAGAAACTGGTTCCTTGAAAGAATTAATAAGATTGATAAACCATTGGCCAAACTAATCCAAAAGAAAAGGGAGAGGAATTATAATTAATAAAATTAATAAATTTTATATTTATATATAAATTTATATAAATTTTATATTTATATAAATTTATATATTTTATTAATTAATTTATATATTTATTGATTTTACTAATTATAATTAATGAAAGTATGAATGAAAGGGGAGAGATCACAACTAAGTCCAAGGAAAGAGAAACAATCATCAGAAATTACTATCCACAGTTATATGCCAATAAGTTAAACAACCTAGAAGATATGGATACATTCCTGGAAACATATAAAGTTCCAGGACTGAAACACAAAGAAATTGACAATCTGAATAGACCAATATCTAGTAACGAGATTGAAGCAGTGACCAAAAACATCCCAAAAAACAGGAGCCCAGGCCTTGATGGATTCCCTGGGGAATTCTACCAAACATTCAAAGAAGAAATAATACCTATTTTCCTGAAGCTGTTTCCAAAAATAGAAACAGAAGGAACACTGCCAGACTCTTTCTATGAAGCCAGCATTACTTTAATCCTTGAAACAGATAAAGAACCCATCCAAAAGGAGAACTTCAGACCAATACCCTGACGAATATGGATGCCAAGATTCTTAACAAGATCCTTGCTAACAGGATCCAACAGTACATTAAAAAGATTATCCACCATGACCAGGTGGGATTTATCCCAGGGATGCAAGGGTGGTTCAACATTTTCAAATCAATCAATGTGATAGGACAAATCAATAACAGAAGAGAAAAGAACCACAGGGTCCTCTCAGTTGATGCAGAAAAAGCATTGGACAAAATATAGCAGCCATTCCTGATTGAAACTCTTCAAAGTATATGGATAGAGGGAACATTCCTCAACCTCAGAAAATCTATGAACAAAAAACCCACAGTGAGTATCATTCTCAATGAGGAAAAACTGACAGCCTTCCCTCTGAGATCAGGAACAAGACAAGGATGTCCACTCTCACCACTACTGTTTAACATAGTGTTAGAAGTCCTAGCAAGAGCAATCAGACAACAAAAAGAAATAAAAGGTATTCAAATTGGCAAAGAAGTCAAAGCCTCTCTGTTAGCAGATGACATGATACGTTATATGGAAAACCCAAAAGACTCAGTTTGTTTCTGAGTCCAAAGTCTCTCATGTTTCCTCCCCTTCCCTGATTTACCCCAGTTCACATTACCTTTCTTTCTCTTAATGTCATCCATGTTACTCCTTTTGCTCCACAAGCAAGTGAAACCACATGATAACTACTTTCTCTGCTTGGCTTATTTCCTTCAGCATAATCTCCTCCGATCAGGTCCATGTTGCTACAAAAGTTGGATATTCGTCCTTTCTGATGGAGGCATAATATTCCATTGTATATATGGATCATATCTTCTTTATCTATTCATCTGTTGAAGGGCACCTTGGTTCTTTCATAGTATGGCCATTGTGGCCATTGCTACAATGAACATTGGGGTACATATGGTGATTCTTTTCACTACATCTGTATCTTTAGGGTAAAGCCCCAGTAGTACAATTGCAGGGTCATAGGGTAGCTCTATTTTTAATTTTTTAAAGGAATCTCCACACTGTTTTCCAAAGTGGCTGCACCAACTTGCATTCCCATCAACAGTGTAAGAGGGTTCCCCTTTCTCCAAAGCCTCTCCAACACTTGTTTCCTGTCCTGTTAATTTTGGCCATTCTGACTGGTGAAAGGTGGTGTCTCAGTGTGGTTTTGATTTGAATTTGCCTGTTGACGAATGATGATGAACATTTTTTCATGTGTCTCTTAGCCATTTGTATGTCTTCTGTGGAGAAATGCCTCTTCATGTCTCCTGCCTATTTTTGACGTGATCATCTTTTTTTTGGTTGTTGAGTTTGAGGAGTTCTTTATAGATCTTAGATATCAGCCCTTTGTCTGTAGTGTCATTTGTGAATATCTTCTCCCATTCCGTGGGTTGCCTCTTTGTTTGTTGACTGTTTCCTTTGCTGTGCAGAAGCTTTGTATTTTGATGAAATCTCAGAAGTTCATTTTCACTTTTGTTTCCTTTGCCTTTGGAAACATGTCTTGAAAGAAGTTGCTGTGGGATTTTGATAGATTCCTGCCTGACGTTGACATCTTTCATCCATTTCGAGTTTATCTTTGTGTGTGGCATAAGATAATTCTTATTGATTGATTGATTGATTGATTGATTAGCATTCTATGTCTTTTATTCTGACTTTGTAGTTCATCATAATCAGATTCTTTTGTTTTTTGTGTTTAATGTTTTTACTTATAATTAGTTAACATACAGTGTAATTTTTTAGTAGAATATAATGATTTAATATTTCATCACTTATACATAATAGCCAATGCTCATCAAAACAAATGCTCTCTGTAATCCCCATCTCCCATTTAATCCGGCCCCTGCCCACCTCACCTCCAGCAACCATCAATTTTTTCCTTGTAGTCAAGAGTCTGTTTTATGTTTTCCTTCTCTTTTCTCTGCATATTTATCTTTTGTTTTTTAAATTCCACATATGACTGAAATTATATTTGTCTTTCTTTGACTAATCTTAGTGTAATACACTTCAGCTTCATCCACATCATTGCAAATGGCAATATTTCATTATTTTTTATGGTTGAGAAATATTCCATTGTATACAATTTCTTTATCCATTAATCAGTAAATGAGCATTTGGACTCTTTCCATAATTTGGTTATTGTTGATAATGCTGCTATAAACATCAGGGTGACTGTGCCCCTTTGAATCAGTATTTTTGTACCTAGTAGTGCAATTGCTGAGTCATAGGGTAGTTCTATATTTAACTTTTTTGAGGAACCTTCATACTGTTTTCCAGAGTGGCTGCACCAATGTACATTCCTACAAAAATGTAAGAGTTTCCCCCTTTTATGCATCCTTACCAACATCTGTTATTTTCTGAGTTGCTCATTTTAGCCATTCTGACAGCTGTGAGGTGATATATCATTGTGAAATCCCTGATAATTAGTGATGTTGAGCATTTTTTCATGTTTTTTTAACCTGTAAATAAAAGTACTTCATTAATTCCTGACAGGTCATCAAAATGTACATTGTTAACCAAGTAAAAATGGTACTTTGAAATAGTTGACTAGGGCATATTTGACGGACTTTTGTTTAATTTCAGAAAACTAAAAATAAATTCCAATATCCCTTTTCACACACTCCTAACAAGCTTCCACTTTGTCTGCTTAAAAGTGAACTTATAAACAGTTCAGAGCCCTAGTTCATAATAGAATGCACAATTTCATTTACACTTGAAATAAATGGAAGTTATTACATTTAAGTTAGCTTTCCTTGCCACAAACATTTAGTCTTACTCCTTTTTACATTTTGTGGGAATCTGCAAATTACATAAGAAATTGATCACATGACTTGTATTAATCTGAACATCTTCCCCAACACACACACAAGATAAAGAATAACACAACAGAACATGTCAGCAACATTCACAGTCTCAAATACCCACAGAAAGATTTGCTGTGCAATAGATTTTATCTTGATTAAGTCTTAATAGTTTATTTTTGCTTTTGTTTCCCTTGCCTCTGGAGATGTGTTTAATAAGAAGCTGTTATGGCTGAGGTCAAACCAGGTTGCTGCTTGTGTTCTTCTGTAGGATTTTGGTTTCCTGTCTCACAGTTTTGTCTTTCATCCATTTTGAATTTATTTTGTATATGATGTAAGAAACTCATCCTGTTTCATTTTTTTCTGCATGTGGCTGTCCAGTTTCCTTAGCATCATTGAAGAGACTGTCTTTCTTTTATTGGGTCTTCTTTATTTGTGTTGTCAATGATTAGTTCACCATATAGTTGTGGGTTTAAAGCCTAAAGTTTAAAAAAAATCAGGAAGTTTGGCTCTGGGAGAGCCAGGAGGGCATTAAGAAGGTGATTTCCTGCTCCTAAAGAGTAGAACAACAACCAGGGCCTGGAGATCCATGATAGAAACATCCTTTTGAAAAATGTCTGGGTATATAGGAGGGAGAGTTATTTATGTATTTCAGAGTGTGTCTCCAGGGAGACTCCTCCAGGAACAAAGTAGCTGGCAGGTGCCATTTGCCTCCTTTGCCTCTCAGCATAAGCACATAGCCACCTGTGGGAACCAACACAAATCTGACACTTGCTACTTAACTTGCTTACACCAAGCCATGCCCCGTTGTATTTCAGTGGATATATCCTTCCCAGTCACTTGCCTCAGTGCCAGCATGGTGGGTACCCATTCCCAGATGTCCAGCATATTTCCAAAACCACATCTGATGGGCCATGGTCCTTGTGGTGGCTGGTCACCAACCCCCCACCATGGGAGCATGCATGCAACTTTTTAATACTATACCCCTACTTATGCATGATTTGCAGAGTTTCCCTAGCTGGTCCAGTCTCTGCAGTGGCTGTATGTCCCTTGTGCAAGAGGAATAGCACCACTTAAAAATCGTATGTCCCACCCACTATTTTCAAAAGCAAGAGACTTTGCTGACTTTCTTAACACATAGATACCAACACAGAGTTAGACAAAATTAAGAGACAAAGGACTATGTCCCCAAATGAAAGAATAGAACAAAATCACAGCAAGAAACCTAAGTGAAACAGAATAAGTAATATGCCTGATAGAGAGTTTAAAACAATGATCAAAAAGATACAGTGGTCTTGAGTAAAGAATGGGTGATATCAATGGAACCCTTAAAAGAAACAAAAAAGAACCAATCAGAGATGAAGAACTGAATAAATGAAATTCAAAATACACTAGATGGAATAAATAGCAGGTTAGAAGAAGCAGAGGAGCAAATTAATAATCTGGAAGACAATAATGGAAAATAATCAAGGTAAGCAGGTGAGAGAAAAAGTATCCAAAATAAGGATAGATTTAAACATCTCAGTGACTCCATCAAGCATAATAGCATTCACATGGGATCCCAAAAGAAGAGAGAGAAAAAGGGATGGAAAATTTATTTGAAGAAATAATAGCTGAAAACTTCCTGAAACTGAGGAAGAAAACAAAAATGCAGAACCAGGAGGCACAAAGCAATTTCCCCAACAAAGACAACTAAGGAGATCCACCCCAAGACACATAAATAAAATGGCAAATAGTAGGGATAAAGAAAGAATTTTAAAAGCAGCAAGGAAAAAGAAGACAGTTACATACAAGGGAAACCCCCATAAGGAAATAGGCAGATTTTTTAGCAAAAATTTTGCAGGCCAGAGAAGAGTGGAATAATATATTCAAAATGCTGAAAGAAAAAATCTGTAGCCAAAAATATTCTATCCAGAAAGGCTATTATTTAGAATAGAAGGAAAGATATTTTCTCAGAAAAACAAAAATTAGGGGAGTTCATGACCACTAAAGTATCTCCACAAGAAATGTTAGAGACTACTTGAGTAGAAAGGTAACCATAAAAATACAGTATCAAAAGTAAGAAACACAAGGATCCTGGGTGGCTCATTGGGTTAAAGCCTCTGCCTTCAGCTCAGGTCATGATCTAGGGTTCTGGGATTGAGGCCTGCATTGGGCTCTCTGCTCAGTGGGGAGCCTGCTTCCTCCTCTCTCTCTCTCTGCCTGCCTCTCTACCTACTTGTGATCTCTCTCCCTGTCACATAAATAAATAAAATCATTGAAAAAATTTTAAAAAAGGAAAGATAAGAAATAGAGAGCTCCTGAGTGGTTCAGCCAGTTAAGTGGCTGCCTTCTACTCAGGACATGATCCTGAGGTCCTGGGATTGAACCCCAGATTGGGCTTTCTGCTCAGTGGGGAGTCTGCTTCTCCCTCTACCCCTCCCCCAGCTCACACTCTCTCACTCTCAAATAAATGAAATCTTTATTGTATTTTCTATTTTATTTAAACTCAATTAATTAACATATAGTGTATTATTAGTTTCAGAGGTAGAGTTCAGCGATTCATCAGTTGCATGTAACACCCAGTGTTCAATATATCATATGTTCTTCTTAATGCTCACCACCCAGTTACCCCATCCTTTCACCCAACTACCCTCCAGCAGTGCTCGGGTTGTTTCCTAGAGTTAAGAGTCTTTTATAGCTTGTATCCCTCTCTGATTTCATCTTATTTTATTTTTCCCTCCCTTCCCCTATGATCCTGTTTTGTTTCTTAAATTCCACATATGAGCGAAATCATATGTTAATTGTCTTTCTCTGATTGGCTAATTTTGCTTAGCAAAATACCCTCCAGTTCCATCCATGTCATTGCAAATGGTAAGATTTCAGTTTTATTAAGATTTCATTTTTTGATGACTGAGTAATATTCCATTGTACAAATATATCACCTCTACTTTTTTTCTTACTTTAAATTTATTTTATTTTTTCAGTGTTCCAAGATTCATTGACCATGCCCCACACCCAGCGCTCCATACAATAGGTGCCCTCAGTACCCACCACCAGGCTCTCCCATCCCCCAAACTCCTCCCACCAAGTCCCTCAGTATGTTTCTGTGTCCAAAGTCTCTCGTGTTTCATTTCTCTCCCTGAATTACCCTACTTCCCATTTACTTTCCTCCATATTACCCCTAATGCACTGCAAGTAAGTGAAACCATGTGATACTTGACTTTCTCTACTTGGCATATTTCACTCAGCATAATCTCTTCCTATCCAGTCCGTGTTGCTACATAAGTTGGATATTTATCCTTTCTGAGGGAGGCATAGTATTCCATTGTATATATGTACCACATCTTCTTTATCCATTCATCTGTTGTTGTATGCGTTCTAGCAGTTTGGGGGTGGAGTCTTTTGGGTTTTCCAAATAGAGTATCATGTCATCTGCAAAGAGAGTTTGACTTCTTCTTTGCCAAGCTGAATACCTTTTATTTCTGTCTGTTGTCTGATTACTGTTGCTAGGACTTCTAACACTATGTTGAACAGTAGTGGTGAGAATGGGCATCCTTGTCTTGTTCCTGATCTCAGAGGGAAGGCTCTCAGTTTTTCCCCATGAAGAATGATATTTGCTGTGGGTTTTTTGTACATAGATTTTATGAGGTTGAGGAATGTTCCCTCTATCCCTATACTTTGAAGAGTTTTAATCAGGAAAGGATGTTGTAATTTGTCAAAAGCCTTTTCTGCATCAATTGAGAGGACCATGTGGCTCTTCTCTCTTCTCTTATTGATTTGTTCTATCACATTGATTGATTTGTGAATGTTGAACCACCCTTGCATCCCTGGGATAAAACCCACCTGGTCATGGTGGATAATCTTTTTAATGTATTGTTGGATCCTGTTAGCAAGGATCTTATTGAGAATCTTGGCATCCATATTCATCAGCGATATTGGCCTGAAGTTCTCCTTTTTGATGGGGTCTTTGTCTGGTTTGGAGATTAGAGTGATGCTGGCTTCATAGAAAGAGTCTGGAAGTTTTCCTTCCATTTCTATTTTTTGGAAGAGCTTCAGGAGAATAGGTGTTATTTCTTCTTTAAATGTTTGGTAGAATTCCCCAGGGTATCCGTCTGGTCCTGGACTCTGGTTTTTGGGGTGGTTTTTGATCACTGCTTCGATCTCGTTACTAGATATAGGTCTATTCAGATTGTCAATGTCTTCCTGTTTCAGTCTTGGTAGTCTATAGGTTTCTAGGAATGTATCCATATCTTCTAGGTTGTTAAACTTATTGGCATATAATTGTTGGTAGCAATTTCTGATGATTGTTTCTATTTCCTTCATGTTAGTCGTGATCTCTCCCCTTTCATTCATAATTTTATTAATTTGGGTCTTCTCCCTTTTCTTTTGGATTAGTTTGGCCAATGGTTTATCAATCTTTTTGATTCTTTCAAAGAACTAGCTTCTAGTTTCGTTGATGTGTTCCTCTGTATCTGTGGTTTCTGATTCATTCATCTCTGCTCTAATCTTAATTATTTCCTGTCTTGCGGGGAGGGTTGGTTTAAGTTTTTGTTGATTTTCCAATTCTTTAAGGTGTAATGAGAGTTGATGTATTCGGGATTTTTCAATTTTTTTGAGTGAGGCTTGGATGGCTATGTATTTGCCCTGTAGGACTGCCTTTGCTGTACCCCATAGGTTTGGATCAATATATCTTCATTCTCATTGTTTTCCATGAAGTGTCTCAGTTCTTTTTTGATTTCCTGCTTGATCCACAGATTCTTGAGCAGGATCGTCTTTAGCTTCCAAGTGTTTGATTTTCTTCTGAACTTTTTATGGTGGTTGAATTCCAGATTCATGGCATTGTGGTCAGAGGATATGCAGGGAATAATCTCAATCTTCTGGTATCGGTTGAGCCCTGATTTGTGACCTAGTATGCGGTCTAATCTGGAGAAAGTTCCATGTGCACTTGAGAAGAATGAGTATTCTGCCGTTTTAGGGTGGAAAATTCTGAATATATCTATGAGCTCCATCTGGTCCAATGTGTCATCAAGGCTCTCGTTTCTTTGTTGATTTTCTGTTTAGATGATCTGTCCATTGCTGAGAGTGGTGTGTTAAGATCTCCTACAATTAATGTATTTGTATCAATATGACTGTTTATTTTGCTTAACAGTTGGTTTATGTAGTTGGCTGCTCCCATGTTGTGGGCATAGATATTTACAATTGTTAGATCTTCTTGGTGTATCGACCCTTTGAAAATTATGTAGTGTCCTTCTGTATCTCTGACTACAGTCTTTAGATTAAAATCCAACTTGTCTGATATGAGAATAACTACCCTGGCTTTCTTTTGGGGTCCATTGGCATGAAAGATGGTCCTCCATCCCCTCACTTTCTATCTGGAAGTGTTTTTAGATTCAAAATGTGTTCTTATAAACAGCATATGGATGGGTCCTGTCGTTTTATCCAGTCTGCAACCCTGTGTCTTCTTATTTGAGCATTTAGACCATTCACATTGAGAGTGATTATTGATAGATAACGTTTGTATTGATACCATGTAGCCTGTGAAGTTCATATTTCTATAGATTACCTCTGTAAATTTCTGTTCTGTGTCACTCTTGTGTTCATTTCTCTTTTGAAGAACCCCTCTTAGTGTTTCTTGTAGTGCTGGATGGGTGGTTGCATAATCTTTTAGACTTTAGCTGTCCTGGAAGCTCTTTATTTCTCCTTCCATTCTGAAATCAACCTTGCTGGGTACATTATCCTTGGTTGCATATTTTTGTCATGTAATTTCCTGAATGTGGCTTGCCAGCCCTTTCTGACTTGCCAGGTTTCTGTGGATAGGTCTGACGTTATTCTGATGGTCCTCCCTCTATAGTTAAGGGATCGCTTTCCCCTAGCTGCCCTTAAGACATATCCTTTGGTTTTATGATTCACAAATTTCACAATTATGTGCCTGGGGGTTTTTCTGGCCTCATTGATCTTGGAGGGTATCCTCTCTGCCTCTAGGACATGAACATTAGTTTCATTTCCCAGATTAGGAAAATTGTCATCCATGATTTGTTCAACTATATCTTCTAGGCTTCTCTCTCTCTCAACTTCTTCAGGGATTCCAATAATTCTGATATTGGAGTGTTTCATGGCATCATTTATTTCCCTTATTCTGTTTTCATGGGATTTTAGCTGTTTGCTCCAAGACTTCTCTTGCTCCTCCTTCTTAATCCATCTGCCTTCTAAATCACTGATATGATCTTCAGCTTCATTTACTCTGGCTGTTTGTATTTAAATTAGATTGCATCTCATCTATAGCCTTTCTAACCTCAGCTTTCACTTCTGTTATTAGGGCTTCCATTTTGAGACTAATGTTCTCTTCCAAATTAGCCATTGCTTGGATGATTGCTGCCCTGAATTTCATTTCTGTCATATTGTTTATGTTCATTTCCAGTAATTCTGTGACCAGGGTTGTAGTCTTAGGGTTCTTCTTCTGTTAGTTGTTCCTCCTCGGAGTCATTGTGGTGAGGAGTGGTTGAGGCGGGTGTATAGCTAAATCTATCAGCCACTATCTAGGTGAATTGGTCACTCTTTGCCAATGCTTTGTCCCCCTTCGTGATCCAGAAGTGTGAAATATTATATTTCAGGCTGATTTCATGGGTGCTTACTGTGTTCCTGTAGTGTTTTTTGCAGGAATTGAGCTTACTTCAGGCTCCCCAAAATGCGATCACCTGGCCTTCCTCCATTCTTCCAAATATCCAAATAAATATTTTTATCATAATCACAACATCACTCATGCAAATTTAGAATGTGCATATGTCATGACTTGTCAAATCATACATTATACATATATGTCATTCACTGTGAGTCAATTATCCTTCATGAAATAATTTTTTTATAATGTCTATGTGTACAAAAAAAAACACCCTGGTTTTTTCTGAATATGTTCCTTCCCCATTTGCTACCATTTCCAGGAAATGATACCACATAGTTGCCCAAATCAGAAACTTAGACAATGAGTCTTGTCCTCTCCTTACCCCTACACATAGTCCTCCCTATTCTGTGCCTCAAGTCCAATCACTTTTCTCCTGTCCACTGAACCACCATCGATGTGCCTGCAGCACCCTTCCCATTGGTCCCCAGTCTCCACTACTGCTGTTCTTTAATCTTATCTTGCTCATAAAATTTACCATTTCGACTGTTTTAAATGTACTGTCCATTGGCATTAAGTACATTCACATTATTGTGTGCTCACCACCCCTATGCATTGAGAAAATGTTTATCTTCCCAAACTGAAACCCTGTACTCAGTAAACAATAACTGCCCTCTTTACCGTAGGCCCTGGCAACTTCCATTCTACTTTCTGTCTCTGTGAATTTGATTGTTCTGTGTACCTAATACAAGTGCAATCAAAGTATTTTTTTCATTTTGTGCCTGATTTATTTGACTTAAGACAAGGTTCGGTGTTTATCCATATTATAACATGAGGCAGGATTTCATCTCTCTTTTTAAGGCTGACAGTTGATGTTATAATGCCACATTGTATGTATCTACCTGTTAACAGACACTGGAGTTGTTTCTACCTTTTGGCTATTGTGAATAATGCTGCTGCTATGCACATGGGTGTGCAAATATCTGTTGGAGTGACTTCTTTCAATTATTTTGGATACAAATACTTAGAGGTAATATTGTGGAATCATATGGTAATTCAGTGTTTAACTTTTTGAGGACCCTTCATTCTGTTTTCTACAGTTGTTGCACCATTTTACACTCCCATCAGCAGTGCACAAGAGTTCCAATTCCTCCACATCCTTGCCAATACTTGTTATTTTCTGGGTTTCTTTTCTTTCTTTCTTTCTTTCTTTCTTTCTTTCTTTCTTTCTTTCTTCCCTCTTCTTCTTTTTTCTTTTTTTTATAATAACAATGCTAGTGTCTATGAAGTAGCATTTCATCATGGTTTTGATTTCCATTTTCCTAATGATTAGTGATGGTGAGTATCTTTCATGTGTTTGCTGGCCATCTATATATCTTCTTTGGAGAAATGTTTATCCTTGTTCTTTGCCCATCTTTTAAGTGATAACTTTGGGTTTTTTGTTTGTTTGTTTGTTTGCTTATTGAGTTTTAGGCTACCTTTTAAAACATAGATCATGCCCTTCAATCTGTTGTCACAAGTTTCCATTACAATTAGAATAAAATCCAGACTCCTCTTATTGCCAATTACTTCCAAACCATCTCAAATATTGCTGGATCTCTGAACTGAAACCAAGGTGATTTTTTCCCAATCTCAAGTATACCAAATTCTCCTCAATGTCTTCCCATGGCCCTTCACATCTCAGTTCAGACAGGTCTTCCATGACTGCTTCACCCGAGGTACCTGCTTTGGGTTATTCTCAAATGCATTATCTTGTTTATTACAACCCGAAGTTATCTTGCTTATTCATTTTGCTTTTCCATATATCTCCTCCTTCACATAGTTCCCCAATGCTTCCTACAATATCCTTAACACCAAGGCAGGAGCCAGGCTCACAGCCAACAGTAACTATTTGTGAGATAAATAAATCTTCCATTACTCTTGCTGGTATCACCTCTATTTCTACTTCTACCATTTCTTGTTTATTGAGAATCTATTATATGCCAAGCATTGTGTTATGTACTTTAAATACATTAATACTCTCAAAAATCTGAAAATCAAGTATTACTATACCAATTGCATAGATGAGAAATTTGTGTGTCAAGTTAGTAAGAAATGTATCCAAGCTTACAAAGTATAAGTAGTAGAACTGGAACAACAATGCAGATCTTCACAACTTCAGAGACCATGACCTTTCCTGACACCACAGCTTAAAACTGCCTTTCTGCCATTCCATGTAAAAGTGAGGTAGCAGAAATGTCACTTTGAAGCTGCTTATTTCAGAAAGGTCTAAGAAATAAATATTCTTGCCTGTAAGGACAGTTTGGTGCCTCCCTCATGGCTTTCCTCTCCACAACTACTCTTCAGATCCTCTCCCTCCAGCTCAAGCCCTGCTGCCTCCTCCAGGAAGCTCACCTGGCTCATGGGTTTTTTCTCATCCCATGGTGCTTTATCTCTTCTTGGAGCCCCTGAAGGCCTAATGGTGCTAAGGAGCCCCTGAAGCTTGTCTAACTTGCCTGGCATCATCTCATCCTGCCTACTTGCTATCCTGCCTAATTGCCACATCGGTGAGTTTATCCCCTTGCTAGATGATGGTCCTGAAAATCAGAGAAATGCAAAGTCAAGCAGAGACTATCAGACAAGAAGCAGAAGTATCAGACAAGATTTGCCTGACAAACTTCTCTATCAGATCCACAATATGCTAGAATTCCCTCAGTGATATCTTTGCAATGGAAAATGATTCAGCTTTAAAAAGGAAGAAAATTATGACTTATGCTACAACATGGATGAAACTTGAGGACATTTTGTTCAGTGAAATAAACCAGTTACAAAAAGGACAAACACTGGATGATTCCACTTATATGAAGCACCTACAGTAGTCAAATTGTTACAGATGGAAAATAGAATAGTTATTCCCAGGGTGGAGGAAATGCAGAATTAATATTTAACAGGGAGAGGGTTTCAGTTTTGCAAGGAAAAATGAGTTCTGAGACAGATGGTGATGATGGTGCACGACAGTGTGAAGGCCACTGAACCACACTCAAAAGCAGTTAAAATGGTAAATTTTATTCTATGCATATTTTACCATGCAAAAGATATATATATAGTATATATAAAAATATATATATTTTTAGTATATACTAAAAATAATAACTATATAAAATAAAATAAATAAAAAGACAAAAACTTTCTTCAGTGGAGCAGTGCCCAGCTGGCCAAGATGTCTTCCCTCCCTCATGATTTCAAGGTCAGAGCCAGGAGCAGAACAGGTAAGTCTGTTGGGTTTCTCAACTTTGAGGCCTGAAGGATCTAACTGGCCGCCTGTGGGGCCCTGTTAGAGAGTCCCCTCCCAGGGGCACAGAGACTCAGCCATGTGCGCTTAGGCCACATTATGCTCCAAAGAAGCATGATCCTCTCAGCAGAGTGGTCATACTGCATGCATTTCAAAGCACCAACTTCCCACCTGTTCTTCTTCAGGAACAAATGAAATTTATTCTTTCCCAAGATTATAGGATCTAGGAGGAGAACTCAACTCCCCTTCCCCCAGTATCTTCCATATATAGAATTACACCCTCAGGATTTACTGTTCTGTGAGTGCAGCTGGGAAATGGTCATGGGCATCCTATTTCTCTTGCTTTTGACCTGTCTTGCTCTTAATTTAGGACTGGGAATCCTCCTTTCCCTGCTCTCACCCAGGCCCATTTCTCTGCCAGTTTTACTCTATTATTTCTGGGAATCTCCAGGGGTATTTCATGTGAAAAAAAAAAGGAATCTTCTGGATGGCCAGGCCAGGGTGCTTCCAGGCCAGCACTGGAAGCTGCCAGCACTGCACACACCATCTTTCTACAGGGTTATTTGCAGTGCACCCATTTCTTTGCCGGGCTGCACTAGTGAAATCCAGCAGACAGACAAGCATTGTCAAGACCTGGCCTTAAGCAACCATATTAAACTATTTTCTCTAAAATGCTTAATGTTAACTTCTGAAAAAACAAGAAAAATGTGTTTAAAGCCACACCAGATTTCTAAATCATTTCTTTAAAGATTTTATGTATTTATTTGACAGAGAGAAACACAGATAGAGAGGGAACACAAGCAGGGGGAGTGAGAGAGGGAGAAACCGGCTTCCCGCTGAGCAGGGAGCCCAATGCGGGGCTCGATCCCAGGACCCCAGGATCATGACCTGAGCTTAAGCTGGATGCTTAATGACTGAGTCATCCAGGCACCCCCAGATTTCTAAACCTTGGAGGAGGGGGTGAAAAATCCCTACTTCTGGTAGCTTTTTCCTTTCATTTGTTTTGAGGCAATTTTCTTCTTCTTGTAAGAATACAGTAAAAGAAGAAAACTGCTGAGGGATCTCTGGCTAACCAACCCAGTGCAAGACAGCAGTCAAGAGCAAAAAGCTCCAGAAACCCAGCTCCATGCCATAGTCCTCAAGTAGTCAAATAGAAAATCAAAGTAGAGAGAAAGCAGAAAGGTGGTTTTCAGGACCTGAGAGGAGAAGGTGATGGAGAGTTGTTAAAGGAGTACAGAGCTCCAGTTTTGATGAGAAGAGTTCTGTAGGTGGATGGTGTAATGACTCTACTTGTCACTGAATTGTGCCCTTAAAAACGGTTAAAATGGTAACTTTTATGTTATGTGTATTTTACCAAACTAACAAAATTTGTTGGTTGATTCCCAATCTCACCTGCCCCATTTCAGAAAAACAGATGGACCAAGACAAGGGAGGGGTGCCTCGCCATCCGGCGCTGGCCCTGCTGCGTTCCAGAGCTTGGTTACCAGAGCTCTTTCTAACCATGTTGACAGGCCTCTCAGGGCCCACCTGGACTGCTATGAGGGGAAACGGTTTTGGGGAGAGCCAGCACGTGGGCAGAAGAACACAGCACACAGCATGATGACCTGACCTTTCTCCATTTTTCTCCCATTTATCACCCTTACCCTACAGTACACAGTGTATTTGCATGCAGTTTTTAATATTTATACTCTGTAGAGCACTTCACCCAACTCCTCAGTCTTGAGGATAGCCCTGATCTCCATGACCTTCAGGGAGGAGTAGAAAGAGCTTCCTGGCCCAGCTCTCAGGTCCCTGTGTTGCCTTAGGCAAGTCCCACAACCTCTCTGAACCTCAGTTTCCTCACTGGTAAAGTGAAGGCATAGGACAAGATAATCCCTAAGAGCCCCCTAAGAAACCAGCCTTCTGAGAAATGGCCTGGAACAGCATGCCCTTATTAGCACACAAGAAACCAGAGAGGAGTTTTCTAGGGAGCAGGAAACCTGGCCCAGGACATACTTCTTTTTTAAAAAAAGATTTTATTTATTTATTTGACAGAGAGAAACACCGCTAATGAGGGAACACAAGGAGGGGGAGTGGGAAAGGGAGAAGCAGGCTTCCTGCCAAGCAGGGAGCCCCTGTGGGACTCGATCCTAGAACTCCAGGATCATGACTGGAGCTGAAGGTAGACACTTAATGACTGAGCCACCCAGGTGCCCCTCACCCAGGACATACTTCTTAGAAAAGGATACAGTCAATGGAAGGTACCCCATGACCTTCTGGAATGAAAAACGGCACAGAGTTCTGCAACTCCTGCTCTCTCATAGAACATCTTACTTGCCCCAGGAAGAGTACGTAAGAAGTAGCTTAACACTCCAGACCTGGCCTGCTTCCTCAGCTCCTGAAAGGATTCCAGCAGTTCTCATCAGCCTGGGGATGGCCAATCCCAGCCAGTTCCACCTGAAGCTTTGGGGGTCATCTGGGCCAGGCCTTCCCCTCTTTTCCTGGTGTCTTGGTAGGTGAAGGAGCAGGCCTATGGGGACTTTGCTTGCACTATCTCTGCCTACCTCCTCAGTTCCTCAATTTGACTATCAGGGCTGCTGTCAAACCATGCAGGCCTCCAGCCCACAGGGCTGCCTGCCCCGAAACTGCTCTGCTTTTAATTAGGCAGCAATTTTATGAGGTGGATGTGAGCACCAGATTCATGGAGTCCTCCTTCTGACTCAGGCCCAGCTGGGGTGCCCCAACTTGGGATACAGGAGCACCCAAAGTCTTTTCTAGCCTGCCCTGCCTCTCTTGGCTGAGATTGGTGTGATGAACGCCTGAATTACCTCACAAGGAAGAGGAGAGAACAGGAGAGATCAAGAAGCAAGCACATGGGCACCTGGAAGCCCCAGGACTCTAATTCTCCATGCCATTTTCACTCATCATGGAGTGATGCTTCAGAAACTGGAAACCTGTGAGCAGAATAATTCTACTGTAAACTTTAGGGCTCAAAATTCACTGTGGTTTCGAAATGAATGACAGTGGTCTTCATTTACCGACCGGATAAAAAAGGTAATTTGTTTTCTTAGAAGCATCAAGGCTGTCCCCCTGCTCAGAACCAGTCCAAGCAACCATTCCAAGTACAGCCTTTAGCCCATGCCAAACTTAGATCAACTGCAGACTCATAGCTTTCTGAGGAGAGAACGCAAACATGTGTGCAGTGGGTAGCACTGCATGCATACACGTACTTGTATGTAGGTATTTCTATACATCCTAAATGGGCATGCACACATGTTTATCTGTGTCACCTGCTAAGGCTTTGGGAGGTGGCAGGCTCCCCCAACTCACAGGATGGAAAAACCATCACATTTATTGTCTGCCCTTGTGCAGTATTTAAAATACAACTTTGAATGTGTTATTGGACCACTTGGGGGTTTGGGGTTTTTTTGTGTGTGTGTTTTTGTTTTTTGTTTGTTTGTTTGTTTTTAAACCAGGCTGAATCTGAGCTAGACTGCATCTGTCTGCATTGAAAGGGACCATTATTTCCCTCAAGCTCCCAGCCCTAGCCCCCATCCTCACATACCCTCCTTCCAGTGAAACCTGAGCATTTCCTTTCCTGTAAGGCTCAGCCAGCCCAGCTTTTTCTAGAAGCCTCTGCTCAGCTCAGAGGCCAAGCCCTGTGGCTCAAGCAAACCCACATGATTGTGGAACTGTGAACCCAAGTCCCAGGATGGGAAACCGTTTGTCAACAGCCCCCTTATTTATGACCACAAGGCCAGGCCCGTCCCTTGGTGCAAAGCTAGTGTTCAGACCAACCAATCATGTCAAAGAGTTCCTAGATCTGTGGTTTTTCCCTCCAGAAGTCTCTGTTCAGCTTTCAAGAACACAATCTTTCCTCCATTCATGTTTTCATTCTGATGATCATTCTGATTTGGGGATTCCAGCAAGGAGAGGGCTATAGCATATGTTCTATCACTTGAAAGCACCCAGAATTTTTCATGGTTCTCACCACTGTGATCCTAATCTGGAGATACCCCTTTTATAGATGAGTCAATCCTCTGTCTTCCCCATGGGCCATATTTCCTCAAAATAGACTTTTTCAATCTTTCATTTTCACTGTAAAACAATTTAGCATCATATATAACCCAAAATACAACTTTGTCAGTGCCGTGATTTTCATGTTTATATTCTTTTCAGTCATGACCATATGAATGACTATTTTGTCGAGTTTTAACAAGACATCCAATGTTTTCACTTAACATATTTTTTGTTTTAGTGTTTCTTTGTTTTTTCTTTTTTATTATTTAAATTCAATTAGCCAACGCATATTACATCATTAGTTTCAGATATAGTGTTCAAAAATTTATCAGTTGCATATAACACCCAGTGCTCAAAACATCACATGCTCTCCTTAATGCCCATCACCCAATTATCCCATCCCCCCTGATCATCTCCCCTCCAGAAACCCTGTTTGTCCCCTATAGTTAAGAGTCTCTAATGGTTGGGGTGCCTGGGTGGCTCAGTAGTTAAGCCTCTGCCTTCAGCTCAGGTCATGATCCTAGGACTCCGGAGTCCCGGGATCAACCCCGCATGGGGCTGCCTGCTTGGCAGGAAGCCTGCTTCTCCCTCTCTCACTCCTGCTGCTTGTGTTCCCTCTTTGGCTATGTTTCTCTCTGTCAAATAAATAAAATCTTAAAAAGGAAAAAAGAGTCTCTCGTGGTTTCTCTCCCTCTATAATGACTTCCCGCTTAATGTATTATTTAAAGCCATTTACATTTGTCATACAGTCTGCACAATTATAATTTCTCCTGCTTGGATACTTTTTCATTCAATAAATGCTGGGGTTTAGTCTGCCCTTCCCCTATTCCTGGACATGTAGGTGCACAATGGTGTAGATCAGTTGTTTCTTCCATTGAATTATTTTCTTAGGATGAATTTCCATGAGTGAAACATGAGTGTATCCACTGGTATAATCATTTCCAAGACTCAGTGTATTCCAACTTGTTTCCTGAAAAGATTTTAACAACTTAGAATGTCACTTAGAACAAGTATAACTTTTTTTTTAACTGCAACTTTGCCAGGTATTAAATTAGTTTTTGCTGGCCTAGCTAAAAATTGATTAGATTCTAAAGGTTATTTTAATTTACATTTCTTTGATGATTAGTGAAGTTGTTTTTTTTCTCCCTAAGCCCCATGCATTTTTTTCAGCTTTGAATGGTATTCTTTTTTTTTTACTTTAAATTTATTTTATTTTTCAGTGTTCCAAGATTCATTGTTCATGCCCCACACCCAGTGCTCCATGCAATACGTGCCCTCAGTACCCACCACCAGGCTCTCCCATCCCCCCACCCCCATGCATTTTTAAAAATAGCTTAAAGCTACACATTCTTTCTACCTTCTTTAGACTATTTTCAAAGGAAAGGATAAAAATGAGGTCCAAAGGGGGAAAAGGAAAAAGAGATCATCAAGATGGCCTGTATATTGACTTTCCAGTACAAATTACACATTTAGATCTTGCCAGCTAGAAGAGAATGGGAGTTGGAGCTAGGATACCAGAATTCAAAGAAAAAAAAAATCCAGGGAAAGGGGCAGTTCTAAGCCATTATCCTCCCTTTCCTGGGTAATGGTCGACTTCCTTGTTGACCCCTGCTGCCTCCCTGAGGTGTGCTCTCTTCTTTGGGGCTCTGAGGGTGTCCTTAGCTTAGTTACCTTTCTTAACTTCATGACCTAGAACATAAGCTCACTCTACACAGCAGTTTGGTTCTCAAAGACAATACTTCTAGCACACACCTTCCAGTGTTTTTCCAGCAGCGGTGATAGGCATGCAAAGTCTTCTTTTCCCAGGGTTTATTGAGATACAGTTAACATATAATATTTTGTAAGTTTCAGATGTGCAAGGCATTGATTTGAAACTCTTATACATTGCAGTATGGCTTCCACCGAGGCACTGGATAATATCTCCATCACGTTATACAATTTCTTTTTTGTGGTGACAACGTTTAAAATCTCCTGCCTTAACAATTTTCAGGTATATAATACAGTATTTTCAGCTATATTCATAATGCTGTTTATTAAGATCTCCCAGATATATTCATCTGATAATTGGAGGTTTTACTCTTTGATCAACATCTATTCATTTCCCCCATGTCCCACATCTAGTAACCACCATTCTACCCTGTTTTTGTAAGTTCAGCTTTTTTAGCTTCCATATATGAGATCATACAGTATTTGTCTTTCTCTGTGATTTATCTCACTTATCCTTTTTTTCTCATGGCTGAATAATGCTTTACTCTTTCTTTTTTTAACATTTTATTTTTTTTCTTGCTAGACACATCTCCAAAAGTAGGGGAACCAAAAGCAAAAATGAATTATTGGGGCTTCCTCAGGATAAAAACTTTCACACAGCAAAGGAGACAGTCAACAAAACCAAAAGACAACCTACAGAAAGGAAGAAAAATATTTACAAATGTTCTATCAGATAAAGGGCTAGTATCCAAGATCTATAATGAACTTATCAAGCTCAACACTCAAAAACAAAATAATCCAAATAACAAATAATCCAGTCAAGAAATGGGAAGAAAGACATTTGTATGTCCAGAGACATACAAATGGCCAACAAACATATGAAAAAAATGCCCAGCATCACCCAGCACCAGGGAAATACAGATCAAAACCCAGTGAGATACCACCTCACACCTGTCAGAATATCTAAAATGAACAAGTCAGGAAATGACAAATGTAGGCAAGAATGCAGAGAAAGAGGAACCCTCTTACACTGCAAGCTGGTACAGCCACTCTGGAAAGCAGTATAAAGGTTTCTCAAAAAATTAAAAATAGAGATACCCTATGACCCAGAAATTACATTACTAGGTGTTTACCCAAATGATTCAAATACAATAATATGAAGGGGCACTTACACTTCAATGTTTATAGCAGCAGTGACTACAATAGCCAAACTATGGAAAGAGCCCAGATGTCCGATGACAGATAAATGGATAAAGAAAAGGTGGTATGGAATGAGAGAGGAAGATGGCAGAGGGCCGGGTGACCCCATTTCGGGAAGTCCCCTGAAGTGAGCTCAATTCCTGCAAAAAAACACTACAGGAACACTGTGAGCATCCAGGAAATCAGCCTGAAGTGTAATATTTCACACTTCTGGATCACCACAGGGGACAAAGAATATCGGCAAAGAGGTAGAGTGGAGTGAGAGTGATCTGAGGGATATCCAAAGACAAGGGGCACGGGGGAGAGGAAGCCCGCAGGGGCGACCCTTTGGAAAGCAATACCCCAGCACGAAAATGCTCTGTGTTTGGGGAACAACAGCAGATTACGGTCTGATTCAAAGCAAACAGAAATGGAGTGCCTGAGGGGCAGCTGGAGAAAATGGGATATAGATCTGCAGAGAGAAAGTGCGCCCCGGTGCCGCGTGACGGAACCCGGCAGAGCCAGTGGAGCAGAGTCTATTTTTCCACTCATTTTTTCCTTTTTTTTTTTTTTTCTTTCCTCTGCTCCTTTTCTCTGCCACTTTTCTTTACCCTGTGGGGCAGGCTCAGATCCCCCAGGGAAGGTGATTTTGCAGACTTGAGCATAACGTGTGGGGCAACGGGACCTCAGTCCCTCCTGCGTGGGGGTCACCAGACTCCCTGGGCACAGACAAGGTCGCACAACCCAAAATCAGTTGTGGTTACCATGGCACGGGAGCAAAAAACAAGCGGGGACTTTGGACAGGAATCAAACCAGTGCCTGCTCGGCTATGACAAGTGGCCAAGGGAGAAGATTGTCCAGAGGGTTGCTAATTAGGGGTTCTCTCTGGGAAGGAGGTCTGAGCACAGACATCTTGCTCTGACCTGACTTCCTGAACAGCTGCAAAAAGCCGCAAAAGAACAAACCCTCCAGAGAACTAAAACCTGACAAGCTGGTTACCATAGACTCCAGTCCCTAGGAAGGAGGTGGAGAGACGCAGCCCGGGTAGAAGGGATTGAAAAACAACGTGGCAGGCCCCACCCCCAGAATGCAAGCCAGAAGCACAAGAGGACAATACCCAAACTGTAAAACCCCAACATCAGGGGGAAAGGCAATATAGTAAGCTCTTGGTACTGCCCCAAAAGCTGTACACTTTATTGATACAGTTTTTCACCTTATTTGCTTTTTTAAACTTTTTTCTATTTTTACTTTTAAAGTTTCCACTTTAAACATAAAAATTCATTAGCATGGTTTTTGTTCATTTAATTTTTAACCCATTTTTTATCACAGCATGACTTAATACAACACTCCATAACAATTTTTTACCTTGAAAATTTTTCAAACACATACCTGTGTTTTCTGTTGTTGTTGTTGCTTCTTGTTTGTTTGTTTTATCTGTTTTTCCCTTTCTTCTCACTTCTTTCCTTTATTTTTTCTTTTAAAATACATATAGTTAAAGCTTCAAGGTAATCCTGCATCCCTATTCATTACTACCTCTATATACAACCAGTTCTAATCTCACTATAACTTTAGAAAGTGGACTCCTCCAACAATAATAACAAGACAAACTCGGGACAATCTGAAATATTTTCCTTGCCCACAAGGAGTGTCTGCCCTCACCTTCCCACCCTAGTCTGTCAGTGTTTCTGTGTAATTGTTTTTGCCTTTGTACCATACAAATGCTGGTCTTGGGGGTCAGTCAGGTTGAGCTTAGCTTTTTGAACTCTTCATTTACTCTTGATGGTCTTTTTCTTCACCCTGTAGTAGTTTTGTACCATATAAATGCTACCACTAGGCCCCACTCTGGCAGGGTTTTGTTTTCTTGCTTCTTTTCTCCCCTTCTCTTTTTTCTTTCTTCTTCCATTTTGGTGGTAAATTCTGATTGCTCCAAAACCTTCTAGCGACCAATTCACCTGGATAATGGCTTATATATTTAACTATACACCCCCCTCAACCACTCCTCACCACAATGACTCCTAGGAGGAACAACCAACAGAAGAAGAACCATGAGACTGCAACGCCGGTCACAGAATTACTGGAAATGAACATAAGCAATATGAGAGAAATGGAATTCAAGGCAGCAATCATCCAAGCAATGGCTAATTTGGAAAAGAACATTAGTCTCAAAATGGAAGCCCTAATAACAGAAGTGAAAGCTGAGGTTAGAAAGTCTATTAATGAGATGCAATCTAATTTAAATACAAACAGCTAGAGTAAATGAGGCTGAAGATCATATCAGTGATTTAGAAGGCAGATGGATTAAGAAGGAGGAGCAAGAGAAGTCTTGGAGCAAACAGCTAAAATCCCATGAAAACAGAATAAGGGAAATAAATGATGCCATGAAACACTCCAATATCAGAATTATTGGAATCCCTGAAGAAGTTGAGAGAGAGAGAAGCCTAGAAGATATAGTTAAACAAATCAATGGATGACAATTTCCCTAATCTGGGAAATGAAACTAATGTTCATGTCCTAGAGGAAGAGAGGATACCCTCCCCCCAAGATAAATGAGGCCATAAAAACCTCCAGGCACATAACTGTGAAATTTGTGAATCATAAAACCAAAGAATATGTCTTAAGGGTAGCTAGGGGAAAGCGATCCCTTAACTATAGAGGGAGGATCATCAGAATAATGTCAGAGCTTCCCACAGAATCCTGGAAAGCCAGAAAGAGCTGGCACGACATATTCAGGAAATTACATGACAAAAATATGCAATCAAGGATAATGTACCCAGCAAGGTTGACTTTCAGAATGCAAGGAAAAATAATGAGCTTCCAGGACAGCTAAAGTCTAAAAGATTATGCAACCACCAAGCCAGCACTACAAGAAATACTAAGAGGGGTTCTATAAAAGAGAAATGAACACAAGAGTGACACAGAACAGAAATTTACAGAGGTATTCTATAGAAACATAGACTTCACAGGCATCATGATGTCAATACAAACCTATCTATCAATAATCACTCTCAATGTGAATGGCCTAAATGCTCAAATAAGAAGACACAGGGTTGCAGACTGGATAAAACGACAGGACCCATCCATATGCTGTTTACAAGAGACACATTTTGAATCTAAAGACACTTCCAGATTGAAAGTGAGGGGATGGAGGACCATCTTTCATGCCAATGGACCCCAAAAGAAAGCCAGGGTAGCAATTCTCATATCAGACAAGTTGGATTTTAATCTAAAGACTGTAGTCAGAGACACAGAAGGACAATACATCATTTTCAAAGGGTCAATACACCAAGAAGATCTAACAATTGTAAATATCTATGCCCACAACATGGGAGCAGCCAACTACATAGCCAACTGTTAAGCAAAATAAACAGTGATATTGATACAAATACATTAATTGTAGGAGATCTTAGCACACCACTCTCAGCAATGGACAGATCATCTAAACAGAAAATCAACAAAGAAACAAGAGCCTTATGACACATTAGACCAGATGGAGCTCATAGATATATTCAGAACATTCCACCCTAAAACGGCAGAATACTCATTCTTCTCAAGTGCACATGGAACTTTCTCCAGATTAGACCACATACTAGGTCATAAATCAGGGCTCAACCGATACCAGAAGATTGAGATTATTCCCTGCATATTCTCTGACCACAGTGCCTTGAAACTGGAACTCAACCACCATAAAAGTTCAGAAGAAAATCAAACACTTGGAAGCTAAAGACGATCCTGCTCAAGAATCTGTAGATCAACCAGGAAATCAAAGAAGAACTGAAACACTTCATGAAAACCAATGAGAATGAAGATACATCAATCCAAAACACATGGGATACAGCAAAGGCAGTCCTAATGGGGGAAATTCATAGCCATCCAAGCCTCACTCAAAAAATTTGAAAAATCCCCAAAACACCAACTCTCATTACACCTTAAAGAACTGGAAAATCAACAAAAAATTAAACCAAGTCCCCCCACAAGATGGGAAAGAATTAGGATTAGAGCAGAGATAAATGAATCAGAAACCAGAGATACAGTAGAACACATCAACAAAACTAGAAGCTGGTTCTTTGAAAGAATCAATAAGATTGATAAACCATTGGCCAAACTCATCCAAAAGAAAAGGGAGGAGACCCAAATTAATAAAATTAAGAATTAAGGGGGAGAGATCATGACTAACACAAAGGAAATAGAAACAATCATCAGAAATTACTATCAACAATTATATGCCAATACGTTTAACAACCTAGAAGATATGGATACATTCCTAGAAACCTATGAACTTTCAAGATTGAAACAGGAAGACATTGACAATTTGAATAGACCTATATCTAGTAATGAGATTGTGGCAGTGATCAAAAACCTCCCCCAAAACAAGAGTCCAGGACCAGACGGATACCCTGGGGAATTCTACCAAACATTCAAAGAAGAAGAAATAACACCAATTCTCCTGAAGCTCTTTCAAAACATAGAAACAGAAGGAAAACTTCCAGACTCTTTCTATGAAGCCAGCATTACTCTAATCCCCAAACCTACAAAGACCCCATCAAAAAGGAGAACTTCAGACCAATATCTCTGATGAATATGAATGCCAAGATTCTCAACAAGATCCTTGCTAACAGGAACCAACAATACATTAAAAAGATTATCCACCATGACCAGGTGGGTTTTATCCCAGGGATGCAAGGGTGGTTCAACACTCGTAAATCAATCAATGTGATAGAACAAATCAATGAGAGAAGAGAGAAGAACCACATGGTCCTCTCAATTGATTCAGAAAAGGCTTTTGACAAATTACAACACCCTTTCCTGATTAAAACTCTTCAAAGTATAGGGGTAGAGGGAACATTTCTCAACCTTATAAAATCTATGTACAAAAAACTCACAGCAAATATCATTCTCCATGGGGAAAAACTGACAGCCTCTCCTCTGAGATCAGGAACATCACAAGGATGCCCACTCACCACTACTGTTCAACATAGTGTTAGAAGTCCTAGCAACAGCAATCAGACAACAGACAGAAATAAAAGGTATTCAGCTTGGCAAAGAAGAAGTCAAACTCTCTCTCTTTGCAGATGACATGATACTCTGTGTGGAAAATCCAAAAGACTCTACCCCCAAGCTACTAGAACTCATACAAAATTTGGTAATGTGGCAGGATACAAAATCAATGCACAGAAATCAGTTGCATTCTTATACACTAATAATGAAAAAAATAGAAAGGGAAATCAGAGAATCGATTACATTTACTATCGCATCAAAAACCATAAGATACTTAGGAATAAACCTAACCAAAGAAGTCAAGGATCTGTACTCGAGGAACTACAGAACACTCATGAAAGAAATTGAAGAAGACACAAAAAGATGGAAGAGCATCCCATGCTCATGGATCAGAAAAATAAACATTGTCAGAATGTCTATACTGCCCAGAGCAATCTATATTTTCAATGCCATTCCAATCAAAATTCCACCAACTTTCTCAAAGTTTTGGAATAAACAATCCTAAAATTTATATGGAACTAAAAAAGACCCCAAATCGCTAAGGAACTCCTGAAGAAGAAAAACAAAGCTGGGAGAATCTCGTTACCTGACTTCAGGCTTTACTGCAAAACTGTGATTACCAAGACAGCATGGTACTGGCACAAAAACAGACAAATAGACCAATGGAACAGAGTAGAGAACCCAGATATGGACCCACAAATCTATGGTCAAATCATCTTCAACAAAGCAGAAAAAATATCCAGTGGATAAAAGAAGTCTCTTCAATAAATGGTGCTGGGAAAATTGAACAGTTACATATAGAAGAATGAAACTAGACCATTCTGTTACACCACATACAAAGGCAAACTCGAAATGGATGAAAGACTTCAACATGAGGCAGGAATCCATCAAAAGCCTAGAAAAGAATATAGGCAGTAACCTCTTTGACATCGGCCACAGCAACTTCTTTCAAGACACATTTCCAAAGGCAAAGGAGACAAAAGCAAAAATGAACTTCTGGGACTTCATCAAAATAAAAAGCTTCTGTACAGCAAAGGAAACCATCAACAAAACAAAGAGGCAACCCACGGAATGAGAGAGGATATTTGCAAATAACACTACAGACAAAGGGCTGATATACAATATTTATAAAGAACTATTCAAACTCAACATCCAAAAAGAAGATGAACACATCAAAAAATGGGCAAGAGACATGAAGAGGCATTTCTCCATAGAAGACATACAAATGGCTAACAGACACAGGAAAAAATGTTCATCATCACTAGCTATCAGGGAAATTCAAATCAAAACCACACTGAGATACCACCTTACACCAGGCAGAATGGCCAAAATTAAAAAGTCAGGAAATAACAAGTGTTGGAGAGGCTGCAGTGAAAGGGGAACTCTCTTATACTGTTGGTGGTAATGCAAGTTGGTGCAGCCACTTTAGAAAACAGTGTGGTGAGTCCTTAAAAAAATTAAAAATAGAACTACCCTATGACCCTGCAATTACACTACTGGGCATTTACCTCAAAGATAGAGATGTAGTGAAAAGAAGGGCCATATGTACCCCAATGTTCATAGCAGCAATGGCCACAATTGCCAAACTATGGAAAGAGCCAAGGTGCCCTTCAACATGTGGTACATATATACAGTGGAATACCACACTTCCATCATAAAAGATGAATATTCAGCTTTTGTAGCAACATCGACTTGATTGGAAGAGATTATGCTGAGTGAAATAAGCTGAGTATTAAAGGTCAAATATCACATGGTTTCACTTACTTGTGGTGAGCATAAGGGATAATATAGAAGACAATAGGAGAAGGAAAGTAAATGGGAAGTAGCTCAATTCAGGGAAAGGGACAAAACTCGAGAGACTTTGGACACAGAAACATACTGAGGGACTTGGAGGGAAGGGGCGGGGGGATGGGAGAGTCTGGTGGTGGGTACTGAGGGCACCTATTGCATGGAGCACTGGGCGTGGGGCATGGTCAATGAATCTTGGAACACTGAAAAAATAAAATAATTTTAATGTCAAAAAATAAAAGAATATTTATTTGGTCTTTTTTTCTGGCCTTCCTGGTACAGAGCTTCTAAAACTCTTGTAATTTCCTGCAGTAGGAGTGTTAAATGTGCTTTATTTTTATTTTTATTTTTTTATGTTAGTGAGATGACTTTTGGTAGACAGCTTAGGATGGGGGATGGTTGCCTGGGGAACCAAACAATGTGATTAAAAGATTGGAACTGTCAGTATCTTCCCTCAACCTCTGGAGGGCTGAATCAAACACCAATGGTCAGTGATTTAATCAGCCATGACTATGTAATGAAGACTTCACTAAACTCCAAAAGTACAGAGTTGGGAGAACTGCCAGGTTAGTGAATATTTGGAAATCCAGCCAGAGAGTTGCATGGAGAGGGCATGGAAGCTCTGCTTTCCTTCTCCATACCTTGACCTATACATCTCTACCATAACTCCTGAGTGATATCCCTTGTAATAAATGGGTAATCAAGTAAGTAAAATGTTTTCCTGAGTTCTGTGAGGAGCTTTAGCAAATTAATCAAACCCAAGGAAGGGGTCATGGGAATCTCCAATCTACAGTCAGTAAGTTGAAGCCCAGGTGACGATGTGGACTTGTAATGGGCATCTAAGGTGGGAAGAGAAGCAGTATCTGGGACTGAGCCCTTAAGTTTGGGATTTGAAACTATCTCTGGGAAGATAGTGTCATAATTGAGTTGAATGGTAGGACACCTAGCTGATGTTGGAGAAATGTTTGGTTTTGTGGGAAAATATTGGTGTCAGAATCATAAGATATCTACCAAATATTCAAGTGGATATGCCAAAATGCCAGTTGGGTATTTGGATCTGGAATTCAGCAGAGATTTTGGAGCTAGCATATAGATGCTATTTACAGGAATAAGACCAGACAAGAGCAAAATAGAAGTAGGAATAACCCTTATTCCCTGAATATTGGCAGGTACTGGGCACATTTAATTTAACTTACTTGTTGCAACAACCCTAAGAGGGAAGTAGTATTAACATATTCCCACTGAGATGGAAAATGCTAGTCACAAGCCAAAAGCTATGCTTCCCGTTATTCATAGAAATAAATTTTATCTGGTATTTAGACACCAGCCAGTTGTTACCTCTTCCAGTCCTCCTTGTAGTACATGAAGAAAATTAAGGTATTCCCAAAGGGTATTAATAGAGATGACGTGGGTCACTTTCAGATTTGGGCAAATGAGACAACAGTGTGTATCAGCCATGCTCTCTTACTGCTTTCTACTGACAAAAATGGTGATGACCACAGCTGCCTTGGAAGCCATGGGCTAAAGATGGCAGAGATGTTCTCAGCTTGGGTTCCTGGATAACTGCATAGGACAGAGTCACCTGCCAATCTAGAACACTCACTTTGGACTATTATGTGAGAGGGCAATCAACTCCTTTGTTCTTTAAGCTCTTGGATTTTGTTGCTCTCTCTGTTATAGCAGTTCATTTTGTCATCTGATATAATCATTTTATGAATGTTTGAAGAAGTTAAGATACCCAAGGTCACAGAGCTAGAACCAAAATACTATTCCATATAATTCCAATACCTTGACCCATTCATTTCCTCAGGCCAATAAAGATTGAGAAGTATGCTAGAGCTTGGAAATATATGAGTTCCCAGTTCAGAAGCAACCTTACAGTAAGTCAGTGAGTACAGCCAGCAGCAAATACTGCCATTTCACAGAGAAAATTGAAGAGTATGTAGTTTGTACAATTCAAATCCCAGAGAAACTTTGTGAAAAGTTGGAAGTCTTTCTCATAACCACAAAGGAAATGAGTTGCTTTGGTGCCTACACTACATATGGAGTGGAGACTCTGTAGGGGTCATGGCTAGTGAGCTCCTTTCTCTACAATACAATTCATACTCAGTTCTTCAGAATTTCTGGGGAACTTGATTCCCAAAATATCTCTTCAAGATATCTGAAAGGTTATGAAATCCCAGTGAGGAAGAAGATGTTTGGTTTTGGTTTCCATGACAACAAACAGAGAGGTAAAGAACTGTTATGAATTTAAAAAGGACTCCTTGCCTGGGCTGGTAAAGAGCAGTCTTGACCTTCTCTGTGGACTAGACTAAAGCCATCTTGGACAAATCTGCCATTATTACTGCACAGTGACCTAAAGCATTCTTGAGCACAGCCCTTTGCCCCCACCCACTTTTTTTCTTTTCATTTAACCACACCCTTATATATACCCTTGAATCATAAGGGTGTACTCTGGTATACTCTGATTTGCTCTGGATATATGACTATGATTCTTACATATTTTCTTCTGGGTGGTCTCTAGGGCTCTAGGGAGGTGGAGATGAGAGATCTACTTGTCTTGAGGTGGCCCAAGACATGATGCTGTCTAAACCCCTTCAATAAACCATTTCCAGCCTTTTTCATTGGTCTTAAAATTTCTTCCATTTTTGGAGATCATTTTGCATATCCTTCCCTTTCATGGAACAACTTCATACCACAAAGCTAGAGAAATGCTTCCTGCTGTCAGTGTGATGCCATCAATCTAGAACTGGGGCTAGGGCAGATAAAACAAGGCTAAACCTGGGCAAAGGAAGGATGGCCATCAGTGCAGGAGCAAACTGGCTATTCCAGGGAAGCACTGACTTCTGGTCTTAGGTGTGCCTTATTGATCACTACTTCCCCCTTTGGAATAAGACCAGTAGAGAACACAAGTTCTGTGGTAGTTATGGGAACTTTCCCTGAAGGATGAGAAGCAGTCAGAGCTCTAGGATTGATTCTCTATTCCAGGTCACTGCATGATTTATTGTCCAAACTGGAATGACTTTTAGAATAAAAGGGGACAATATTAGTAATTATCCTGGGGCAACGGGATACAGTCAAACTGCCTTGGGAAAACTAGGGCAGATGATCAGCCTACACTATACTACTGTTACCAGAACAGTCTTGAGAATATCTGCCTTGATACATGGACTTAAATGTGAGAGCTTCTCTAAGGACTTTTTCCTTACATACTGCCCCATGGTTTTGATGTGTTAGCTTTGAATCAGGTTGCAGTGTTCTGGATTAATAAAAAGAATGTGAAAAATCTTATTTTAACAAATGTTCCGAGAAAACAAATGCTTACTTCAAGTTTACCCCTTGCTTCCTGTTGTCTTGCAGGGTTATTCAGAGCAATGGCATATGAGATAATTCCAAAAGCTCCCCAAAGCTAATGGACTCTCTGACTCATTTATTGAATAGAACATGTGGACTTACAAGTCTACAGTGTTTCTTTTGATTTTCATCAGAATATTTTGTGTCTCAAGATTCACACTCAGAAATGTTCCCCAAGGCTAGACATGGGTGATCCTGATGTGAGAGGCCCCTCTTTAGTTGACTGCATTACTTATTCTTGATTCCTTCTGTTTATGCTGCCAATAGAGGGGTGAAGTTGCAATGATACTTTGGAGTAGGTGACTGACTCTGGTCCTCTTATCATACCCTTGCTTGGCCTGTCTTATCCCTAGAAAATGGTTGAATTACAATTCCATTGCGCTTGGTGTTCCTGATGAAAGGAGACCAACCTTTCAGAACTCTACCTGTTGCCCACCTTTTTTTTTTTTAAGATTATTTATTTATTTATTTGAGAGAGTGAGTGAGAGAGAGCACGAGAGGGGAGAAGGTCACAGAAAGAAGCAGACTCCCCATGGAGCTGGGGGTCCTATGGGGGACTCAGTTCTGGGATCCCGGAATCATGACTTGAGCTGAAGACAGTTGCCTAACCAATTGAGCCACCCAGGCATTTGATCTTTGGGCTGGCCCTCATCATGCTTTTTGGTCACTGCTCCCCCCCATCTTCTGCTTATCTTTTGTGGGCGTGCACCCTGAACTCCTACTAGAAGTGATGGTGTAATGGAGTAATGACCACAACTGGAGAATGGATACCTTGCTTTTTGCCGCTAAAGAGTTCTCTTGCAACATTAACTTTCTTGTAATATAGGCTCTGTCATGTGCATGCTAGGGGCTGTCAGTTTGCAGTTAGAGCTCAATAAATCCCATGGTCTTGAGTTGGCCCCTGGGGTATTGCTGTCCACCTCATAAAACCCTTACTTAATTAATATGGTACATGCAGTTAGCAGCCTTTGCTTCTGGTCAAAGCACCAGACCTGAGCACGTAAAAATGTGCTCTTGCCATATTTGTGCCATGGGGTTGGTGGGCCCCTTGTATGACTGCAGAAGGAGTTAACCTTCTTCCCTAAGCCAAAAGGCTGTTCCTAGGATCATGGAAAACATGCCAAATTGTTAGAAACCTCTACTGCTCAGTCAGAACTCAGCACTCAGAAGCCTCTGAGAAGCTCGTTTTTGGCAAAATATGTTTCATAGATGTTGAAATAATTAAAAACTACAAAACCATCTATGGCTAGAGGGATTGCCAGGCAATGGTCCTTTAGACATACCTTCGTTTCAGCAGAGTTTTGAGCAAAAGGGAATCTGACATTTAGATCCAAATCATCCAAATTAAAAAGAACAGCTTCCAGCTTTTGTACTCTTGATACTAAATGATAATAATGAATTTCAGCTGCTTCTGATGAATGCTTTTGCACATTAGTCATGGGTGGCACTATACAATTGACATTTGTAAAAAGAAGTTCATTAGATAGCTATAGAGCCACATGATGATTAGAGGTGCTCTGGGCCTGAGAGAGGGGCTGCAAAGGGCTGCTGATGAGTCCAGCAAGATGCAAGGACCAGCACGAGCATCTTGGATCATACAGTGGGTCATTTTGTACAGTCAACACACTATGGCCTTAATTCAGTTAAAATTAAGACTTTATATAATCTAATGCAAAAAGACAGAGGTTTCTTCTGGATACCCCTCAGGTCCTTTCCAGCTATGAAAACCTTTTAGGACATTTTATGTAACACTTTTCTTACAGGAAGATGTAGTATATGTAGTAAATTATGAGCTTTGGAGTCAGATGTACATGGATTCAAATCCTGGGTCTGTCACTTGCTGGCCACATGACATTAAAATTATTTCCCCCATAAGCTCATTTCCTTTTCTCAAAAATGGTCTAATAGTACTTATTTTTATGAGGTAATAGTGAGGCTTACATGAACTTAAACAAAAAGAGCCTTTCCACAGTTCACCCAATGCATGTGACAAAAAAATGTATTTCCCAATGATTATTTCTAATAACATGGTAGGCATGTTCATGTCCTTGTCTCCTGGGATGAAAGCAGAATTCTCCACCTATCTTTTCCTCTCTTAGAGACGGGGGACATGGGACACTAAGGTAAGGGTGGCAGAGAGATGGGGAAGTACCTTTCTGAAGCAACAACTTTGCCAGATTTTGGTGACTTATGTGGCTACAACTCTGATACTCAGTCCAACTTGCCCAGGGGTTGGGTGGGAGCCATCTTAGGCTGCAGCAGGGGGTTATTATTCAAGATACTCTTTTTTTTTAAGATTTTATTTATTTATTTGACAGACAGAAACACAGCTAGAGAGGGAACACAAGCAGGGGAGAGTGAGAGAGGGAGAAGCAGGCTTCCCACTGAGAAGGGAGCCCGATGTGGGGCTCAATCCCAGGACTCCGGGATCATGACCTTAGCCAAAGGTGGTCGCTTAACCAACTGAACCACCCAGGCACCCCAAGATACATTTTTTAAAATTTAAATTCAATTAGCCAAGGTATAGTACATGATTAGTTTTTGATCTAATGGTCAATGATTCATTAGTTATGTATAATATCCAGTGCTCATGATATCACATGAGTTCAAGATACTCTTGAAAAATCCTGGCCTTCATATGTACACCAATGTTCATCGCAGCAATGGCCACAATCACCAAACTGTGGAAAGAACCAAGATGCCCATCAACAGATGAATGGATAAAGAAAATGTGGTACATATATACAATGGAATACTATGCCTCCATCAGAAAGGATAAATATCCAACTTTTGTAGCAACATGGACTGGACTGGAAGAGATTATGCTGAGTGAAATGAGCCAAGAAGAGAAAGCCAAGTATCGCATGGTTTCACTTACTTGCGGTGCATGAGGGGTAACCTGGAGGACAGTGGGAGAAGGAAAGTAAATGGGAACTAGGGTAATCCAGGGAGGGAAATGAAACAACAGAGACTTTGGTCACAGAAACAAACTGAGGGACTTGGAGGGAGGGAAGTGGAGGGATGGGAGAGCCTGGTGGTGGGTACTGGGGACACCTAAAGCGTGGAGCACTGGGTGTGGGAAATGGGGAATGAATCTTGGAACACTGGAAAAAAAATTTAAGTAACAATAAAAAAAAAAGAAAAATCCTGGCCTTATCACTGTGTTGTCCCAAACATAGCTGGATTGTGGCCATAAACTGCATACAGTCAACAGGTGTCTTGCAATGGGTGTAACAGGCACTGTTTGGGGTGTAGGGATATAGCTCTGGATAAGATAAATGAAAATCCCTGCTTTTTTTGTTCTCACATCCTGGTGGATAGTAAAAATAGTTCATGGGAACTGTCTATCAGTAAATACTTCTTGTCTTGATACCTGAATTACCCCTAACACTCCAGCAAGACCTCTGCACCGATACCCCTCCTTATTTTCCACTGGCTCTTCTTTGAATTAGGCCTGAGAGATTTTAGATCACAGGAATTCCATTCCCTGGGTACCAGCTGAAAGGATGAGCCTTCAAATTTCATAAAACTACCTTCCTAGATCAAGGTCTTAGTGTGGATTACACAAAGGGTCTGGAGGCAAGACATCTAGAATGACAGTGTAAGGAACTAGGAAAACTGTCTTCAGCAACCATTTAACTGGTGAAGATTACTAAAAAAAATGAAATAAAATACAACCCAATAACCATTTAAGGCCTCTAGTTATTGTTCAAATGCCATACAGCAAAGGAAGAATCATTTGAGAATTTGAATCTGTGACATTTGAACCATGGCTTGCTCCCACACCCTCATCCCCTAGCTCAGTGATTTCAGCTCTACTGTTGTGATGGCACATGAAGCAAAGAGGATTGGGGTTCACTATCCCCCATTCATCCCAGGAAGGACGGGTTATCTGCATTTCTCATTCCCTTTAGCCTATGTTGTACACATGCTACTCCAAATGGGCACGGCTGGAGAACTGTGTTCCCTTCCCTACAGAGCCCCTGCTTGTATGGCAAGGGTACTATCCAGGTGTAATATGCAAGAATACTGAATCCTCATTGCCCTACTCCAGCTTCTTTGAGGAGTGGAGCTTCCATACAGGAAGAAGTAAGCTGAGAAGACCAGGGGTCACCATCCCTCTCAAGTGCCTGCTCATAGTGTGGAGGTGTCTCTCTGGGTTGTGGGATGAACCAGAAAACATTCTGCACACCACAGATAGACCAATTAACAAGGGACTTAAAGTACAACACCTGACTAGACCCTGGCTAAATAAAAGGAGTGATTTCTAGGAAGCCAGATGTAAAAATACGATCACATTTATTCCCAAGCCACATACAGAACCAATGATAAAGGATAAAAATCTAAGTGGCCAAGGACCTTAAGCACAACATTTGACCAATAAGTGGTTTTGACAGACCAAGGTGCCCCTAGGAAGTCAACCTAAAAGTCATAAACAAGGAAAAATATCTGAGGAGGGACATCAGAGTCTGTACCCTGCAAGAGAAATAGATTTCACAAGTGTAGCCCAGCCAAACAAATAAACAAACAAATTAACAAGAAAATCAAGCCCCCAAATGTGGTATTAGTATCCAGAGTTACTACAATATACTATCTAAATGTCCAGTTTTCAACAAAAAATTCTGAACTACACAAAGCAAAGTGTGGCTGGTAAAAGGCGGGGGCACACAAAGCAAAGCCAAAGTGTGGCTGGTAAAAGGCAGGGGCAGGGGTGAGGGCAGAATATAGAAGCTCCTTGGAGGAGGCCCAGCTGCTGGAGTAGGTAGGTAAATACTTCAAAGCAGAGGTTATACATGTGTTCAAAGAACTAAGGAAACCATGTTTAAAGAATTAAAGGAGAATATGAAAAAATGACTCACAAACAGAGAATAGCACTAAAGAGATAGAGATTATAAAAAAGAACCAAATGGAAATTCTGGAGTTGAAAAACAAAAAAGCAAAATCAAAGTTCGCCAGAGAGATCCAAGAGTAAATCTGTGTTGGCAGAAGAAAGAACCAGCAAACTCTGAAGATAGATAGAAATTATGCAACCTGAAGAACACAGAGAAAAAGAGTAGAGAAAATGAATATAACCTCAGAAAAATGTTGGGCCCATAAGCATGCACGGAAAGCTTCAAAAAGGCTGTAAAAGATTCTTTCTCTGTATAACTTGATAAAACAAGATTATTTTAGCCCCTTAGAGGGTGTTATCTATAATAGGGTTTTCAAACTTATTGGACTGAGAATTATGATGAAAAATACATTTCATATTGCAATAATCTAGCCCATATGTGCACACAGGTATTGGAAACATAAAGTTTATAAAATAATACTTACCATTATTTTATGTAACTTACACTAATTTAAAACAATTTTATTCTATTTCTCAACAAAATTTTTTTAAAAGATTTATTTGGGGGGAGGGGGCAGAGGAAGTCGTAAGCAGACTCCACATTGAGGGTGGAACCCAACCCAGGGCTTTATCTCACGACCCTGAGTTCACAACCTGAGCTGAAACCGAGAGTGCAAGGCTTAACCAGCTGTCCCACCAAGGTGCCCCTCAAAACAATTATTTTTATATTGTTGGTCACAGCCCACTGCGGTGATCCCATGACCCTCAGATGGGTAGCCTGTTGGGTGAAAAACATTGTTCAGGGAGTCCTTTGGCCACCCTTAACCAAGAGATTAAGAAATAGCATGCCTAGGGGCACCTGAGTGGCTCAGTCAGCTAGTCTCTGACAAATGCTATGAAGTACAATAAAGCCGAGCAATGAGTGTATGGAGGGTTTGTGGGGGAACCTGACCAAGATCTGAAAGAGGTGAGGAATAGACCATGAAAATATGTTGGGGAAGAGCCTTAGAGATAGAAGGAATAGCAAATGCAAAGGCTCTGAGGTGAGACTATGCCTGGAAAGTTCAAGATGCAGCGAGGATAGAATGACTGTGGTGGACTGAGCAAAAGAGACAGTAATAGAGGATGTCAGAGAGACAACAAAATCAGATTATATAGGGTCTTGTAAGACTTTGTTTTGCTTTTACTTGGAGTAATATGAGAAGCCATTAGTGAGTTTTGAGCAGTGGGTTATCAGGATCTGGCATGCATTTTAACATGATCACTGTGACTGCTGTGTGGATTGGACTGAAGAGGGCAAGAAAGGATCCAGGGAAACAAATCAGGAAGTTTTTGCAGTAGTTCAGGAGAGAGGAGATGGTGGTGCGACACCAGGGCAGTAGCAGCGGCACTGCTGAGTGGTGGCTGCATTTGGATATTGTGAAGGGAGAACTGATGAGCTGTGCTGATGGAGTCGATGAGGGATGCAAAAAACAGGAGTCATGGATGGGACCTTCCTCAAACATTAAAACACTTGTTGTGTCCCATCCCATTAAATATAATTTTATCTATCTCTCTCTCTATCTATTTATCTATCTATCATCTATCTATCTATCTATCATCTATCATCTATCTATCTATCATCTATCTTTCTATCATCTATCTATCTATCATCTATCTATCTATCTATCATCTATCTATCATTTGTTTATATATTTATTTGCTTGTTTGTTTTTAAAGATTTTATTTGACAGACAGAAACACAGCTAGAGAGGGAACACAAGCAAGGGGAGTGACAGAGGGAGAAGCAGGATTCCCAGCGGAGCAGGGATCCTGATGCGGGACTCAATCCAAGGACTGCAGGACCATGACCGAGCTGAAGGCAGACGCCTAATGACTGAGCCACCCAGATGCCCCCGTTAAATATAATTTTAGCTGGTAGGGGCTGTGGGAGACATTTAATTAGAAAGAACTCCAGATACCTAAAAAAAAAAAAAAAAAAAAAAAAAGGTAGAGATAAAAGTCATGATTTTGTCAGGCAAGGGAACAGATGCATGGGATGGAGCCAATGTCCGCCTTTGTCTCTAAATCTCATGTTACTGACCGCTCTGATGGTATCTATATGTGATCTTGGACAGTTGAGTGACCTGCATCTGTCCTAGATAACTGTGACTTCTTTCTTTGTTTAATCTGAGCAAAAGCAAACTGATCAGAGGAAATGGAATATGTCCTCATTGGTTCCCTACTTCATGTCTGAACAGAAGGGAAACTCCCCCGCCCTCTTTGGACACTATCTGTGCCCACTTTCTGTTCTATTTGTTCTCTTTGCTCATTTCCATGTCATGGAGGCTGCTGAGGATCAGAACACTCCCTTAGCAGCCTACAGGTGGCTGGGGGAGTTCACCAGCATGTGCTACTATCGCCCCCTGCTGTCCAGCACTGCCTGGGACCTTTCGAGTTCTCTAGGTCCCAAGTCTGTTCCAAAAGAGCCAGGTAACATTGCTCTTCCACATCTAGCGAGGCTGGGTGTCTGGGAGGGGTGTGATGAAGTTAGTGCCCTATTTTTCTATTTCTGACAGTGTAGTTAGTTGATGTTATTTTTGACAAATGCAACACACTTGTATTCTAAAGGGACTATCTTTATAGAGCTAGCAGAACTAAATTCTTTCAGAAACTCAAACATGAATTACTGGCTTTAATAGCTTCTCCATAACATGCTTAAACACAATTCCATCTCTCAGTTTTT